>OMKP01083454.1:0-14725 GCA_900302375.1 Bathygadus melanobranchus | reverse complement strand
TTGTGCCATAGCTACAGTCAATCCTGTCACAAGTAATAAAAAAGTAATCAGAGGACATTAGTCCTTTATTTGCCACACGGTCGACACTTCAACCACACACTGTGAGCGGCGACGCGGCGACACACACACACACGCAATTATTGGCGTCGCCGGTGGAATGCCTTCTCTGCGTTTATCCCATCCTGACCGTCCTCCCCCAGGGAAAGCCAGGAGCAGTGGGCAGCCATCAGTAAGGCGCCCGGGGACCAAGTCCAAGCGCTCAGTCCTGTCCTGGTCAGGGACAGGACCGAAGAGCAATCTGTTCTTCTGCATGTTTTTGTTGTGGGGTTCTATGGGGGGAACCCGAGTGAACACGGGGAGAACATGCAAACTCCACACAGAAAGGCCCGGGAACCAGCCCCGACATGTTGCACCATGCGGTGAACCCACAACCTTCTTGCTGTGAGGCAACAGTGCTACGCACTGAGCCACCGTGCCCTCATGACCATGTTATACTGCACATTTGGTCACAAAGCCACTTTGACTTGAGCTGTATATCCAGCTATGCCACAACAATAACACTAGCTCTGTGCAACTGTTGTCGTCCGGGAGCGTTTTGTGCAGACTATCACACAAACTGCAAGAAGCCTGTGCTATTAATAGTATAGACATTCTGGTGAACGTCCAAAAACCAGCAGAACTAATTAATTAGAAACAGATAACCATTTGTACTTCCTGTGTAAGTGCAACCTTTCTCTAGCTGGGGACGATAAAATCAGGCAAGGAAATGAGAGATGAACGTGTCCTGGTTACGTCTGGAGAACTACAATTAAACCGCCAATTCATTTCGGCGGGTAAAGAGACATATTCTGGAGAAACTCTTTCAGCTGTGTGTCCATTGGCAACATCTCAAGAATGCAGTCAACGGAACTCCTGTACGGTCTTAAAAGCCCCATTTACTATTTAGTCAATTAGCGGATGCTTTTATCCAACACATTTAGGATTCGCTAGTGGTTAGACATGATCTAACAGTCAAAGAGTATCCAGGCCACTACACAATCCTAGTTATGCTGGACTACTTTTAATAATGTGTCTAGTCCACTTAAGTTTAGAGAGATGGTCCCTGGAAACCAAGGAAAGGTCGGGTTGACATGTGACTTCCTGGTTATGTATGTATGTATGTATGTACTTCCTGGTTATGTATGTATGTACTTCCTGGTTATGTATGTAAGTGGACTCATTCACTTCACTTCACTTCCTAGATATGGGAGTATCGTGGGCATGCGTTATGAATGACAAACGCCTCTTGGGAGGCAAACAAATAGAGTAAGACGAGGTCCATGAACATATTTATAACAGAAAAGATTAACAAAAATGTACCTTGTGTGAAATAAGAATTGTAATTTTTGTATTATGAAAATAACTGGTAACTATGTGACCATTTCATGACCAAAGTCAAGGGAGAAAAGATGCGTGTGGAAAACTAAGATCTGGCAAACTACCACACTGTGGAAGGAGATATAGAGAGAGACAGACACA
The DNA here is from genome assembly GCA_900302375.1 of Bathygadus melanobranchus. NCBI lineage: Eukaryota > Metazoa > Chordata > Actinopteri > Gadiformes > Macrouridae > Bathygadus > Bathygadus melanobranchus. Next base: position 13,207 of record OMKP01083454.1, on the reverse strand, counting down.
GAGAGAGAGAGAGACAGACAGACAGAGAGAGACAGACAGAGAGACAGACAGACAGACAGACAGAAAGAGACAGACAACTGGGGCAACAATACATTTGACAGAGTCTGCACACTGTATACCGGCCCCAAGGTGTCTGTTCTCACCAACCACCACACCGACACAGTCTCCTCACCACAGTGACGGCGTCGTTGAGCAGCGACTCGCCGAACACCAGGATGTGCAGCAGCTCGTTGATGTGGATCTCCTCGAACACGGCCAGCACCGCCACGGGGTCCACGGCGGACACGATGGAGCCGAACAGCAGGCAGGACAGCAGGTCCATGCTGGCCAACTGGCCTCCCTCCAGCTGACACACACCGTACATCACGCCACCCATGAAGAAGGCGTTCCACAGGGTGCCTACCACGGCAAAGACCAAGATGGTGCCCACGTTCTCCATGAAGGGCCGGATGGGCAGGAAGTAGCCGGCATCGAGGATGATGGGCGGAAGCAGGTAGAGGAAGAACAGAGTGTCGTCCAGGGCGGGCGCCTTCTCGCCAATGCCCTTGATGAAGCCGCCCACCAGCAGGCCGACCACGATCAGCAGGCAGCTCTCTGGTACCACCTGGGAGATGCGTGGGATGACATGGAAACCTGCAAGGGGGGGGTGAGAGTCAGAGATGTTAGTGTAGAACTTTTATGGAGTGAGGGGGAGATCTACTTCGAGAGACTTTTAGAGACGGAAATAGATTAACTTTAAGATTAACTTTGTTACTGTAGCACTTCATCACAGACAGACACATAGCGAGAGAGAGATAGAGACAGAGATATAGGGATCCAGATAAAGGAAGATAGAGAAAGAAAAAAGAACAGAAGCGAGACAATAGCTGAAGTAAACAAGAGACACTTGTAACTTATTTACATTTATTCATTCAGCTGCAGACCCACTTATCCAAAAGGTCAAAAGAGCTTTTATCTGGAGAGGAGCAAGTCATAAAACACCATTCCCTCTTAACAATCACGTGTGTACTTCAGTACTTCAGACTCAGAAGCCACTCAGGAGCTAATGGTGCGGTTATTGCCTCTTTGTGGCTTACAAGAGGAAAAACAGAGATATTGTGGAAAATCAATAATTCATCATAGCATTAGTTATAAACAATTCCGGAGGCTTTCCTCACTGAAATGAAAATCTCGATATTATTAATAATGGCTTTGGGGATACAGAACACAATATCAATAACATAAGAAACTATGAGTCATGCCAGTAACACAAGATACAAGACAAACCAGCAGATCTGATCCACTTATTGTTTTGAAGTGTGTGAAATATCGCAAAAAAACAAACGACACATGACACTAAAACAGCAAGTCTCGTGGGGATAATGTATGCAGTAGATGGTGTGTTCAGTCAGTCAGTGCAACCACACGCCAACACCTCTCTCTTTGTCATCATACAGGGTGCTCTTTGTTATCAAACAGTGACCAAGGAACAGGAGGTTCCAGCTGTCCAGACAACCAACAGCTGGACAATATGATAAGCAAAGCATGAGCCACTCAGCCAATCAGACGACGCCTCACCCTGGGAGTCTCTCTTTCTTGGAGTATTAACTGCCATCGTTAACGACAGTTAAAAGTGTGAACATAGGTGCAGCTGCAATTCAACTGCCAAAAAACCAATATATAAAACTGTAAAAACGGTATGTAGTATTGTACCACTAGCATTCCAAATGTGTGTAGCAGTCACTAATCTGAGTTTTTTTGAAAATCCCCATAGCATGAGTAGGATGGACTGACTGTTTAACACACACACACACACACCCCCTCTGCATATGCTCATCTATTTCTGACAGACAAATGCATTCAGGGTGTGTGTGTGTGTGTGTGTGTGTGTGTGTGTGTTGGGGAGAGGTGGAGCTGTGTGGGGTGATAACCAAACCGTAGATTGGCGAAAAATGATTAAGTGCAAATATTACAAATGTGGCTACTTTGTGAAAACGCCGTTACTCCAACGGTTGGATGTGACCTGGGTGTTGAGTTCACGAATCCGACAAGACATTAAAACATACATGGCATGACCACCATCAAAACTGAACGGCCGCTGGGAAGTCGGCTCCAAACTCACCAAGTTTCATGAGCAGGGCGAGGAGGATCCACATGGAGATCTCGAAGGGTGCTTTCACGTGCGCGTACTCGAATGAGAGGACGGGGAAGGCTTTTTTGCGGGTGACATTGGTCGGTTCGTGGGTGCCTTCTTGAGACGCCTCGCCTCCCGGGGCGTCGTGACTGGCGGACGCGGCGACGACAAAAAACACGAGCAGCAAAACGAAGACATTGAGGCGCTGAGGGAATATCCCCGGCGGGCGAGAAGACGGGGCCATCACAGAGGGGGTGACAGGCGAGCACTCGGTCTCCCCCAAACTCCCCCCAAAAACGATCGTCCTCTTCGTGATCAAATGGAGATCCGTCGCAGATGAAGGCAGCACGGGAAGTGATGACGGCGGTGAAGCCTGCAGCAAGACGCGCTTTTACGCAAACACCCACCTGGCATTTTACATTTAGGAAACATGTCCGCAAGTAACGGGAAACACGAACGATAGATTCCGCCTCAAAAGATGAAGTGTCGTGGGGGGTTTATTTCCCCGCTGAGCGCCCGTTCACGCCGCGTCCGTTACATCGGTTGCTGGTTGACTTCGCAGCGGCAGCCTCTCCTCGGCACCCTGGAAAGTTACAGTGTGCGTAACATCACCCAGCTGCTGCACTACGTAGCGCCGCGCGTCTTGCTCTGCAACACGCTGGGCATTGGGTCGGAACCGACGGCGATAAGTGACCTCTGCTGGATTGGAGGAGCGACGAACGAACCCCCGACGAAAACGCCCGCCCACCACCGAAACTTATATAGCCTACAGACAAGTGCACACACACGCACACACACGCACACGCACACACACACACACACGCACAAACAGAAAAAATAATGACGAATGGGGAAAATAATGTTTCTCGCGTACACACACACACTATTTTATCTCATCGCACTTTGGCGGTTTATCAAACTGAATAACGAATGAGAATGAACAAGATAAACTAAAACCAACATGTTATACCAGGGGAATGGCAGCGTGTTTGATTAAACGATCTCTCCCTCTAACAACACAGGCAGTTCCCACACCCGCCGGCTCCCCCTCCCTCCCACTGCAGTCTGGCTGGGCTTCGTCTGTCTGATTATCAACCCAGCTATCCATCCATCCGTTCATCTGTCTGTCCATCTATCTTTCCATCCATCCATCCTTCCACCTGCTTCTGTCCTGAGGACACACACACAAACACGCACACACACACACACACACACACACACACAAACACACACACACACGGCAGGCATGATGGTAATTCATATTTTGTTTCAAGAGACAGTGTTGACGCCTTAAATGCAGTACCACCACAGGCCTTTAGATTGCTCAATTTTTCTACTGTATATGGACATAACTTAACTTATATGGACATAACTGGCAGTTGCTCAGGAGGTAGAGGGGTTGTCTGGCAACCGGAAGGTTGCTGGTTCGATCCCCGACTCCGCCTAGTTAAGTGTTGAGGTGTGCCTGAGCAAGACACCTGCTCCTGACAAGCTGGTTGTTGCCTTGCATGGTTGACACCACTGTCGCTGTATGAATGGGTGTATGTGAGGCAATATAAAGCTCTTTGGATAAAAGCGTTATATAAATGCAATCCTTTTACCACTTATGTTATTAAGCTATATTGTTTTTTGTTTGATTCTTTCCTTTTTTCTTTGTTTGCTAATTTGATCCAAATTGGTTACAACTGTCCTAAAGACATGGGCTGGCTAACAGCAAGGGTCTTTTGAAGGATAACTTCACCCTTACCCCAACTCTGTCATTTATTAATGAGTGGGGGTAAGATGGTAGGTACGATGATGGTGGACAGAAGTATCGGGGAGATCTGGGTGGAGGCGACTTGGCGGACCGGTAAACATTGGTCATTTGTACCCACATTGAAATGATACAAAGCCAGTTGAAGGTCGGCGAAGTTCCCCTTTAATGTTAGCTATAACAACAGGGGCCGTTAATGTGGCATCTCACTCATCCAGTGTCTGAGCCTCTGAGTAAAGGTCACTTCCCCTCAGCCCCGTCCCATTCACATGAATTCCTCTATACAGTGTGTGCAGTCGGCCGGCAGTGGGACAATATCTGTCCTCACAGACAGAGTTTCCACGTGGACGACCCTGTGAACCCCTCCTTTCATATACGTATATCAGCCAAGCAATCTGTTCACCTATTAACAACGCAATAATATTAACTGGACGCAACGTAATTCAAAGGAAACATCACGTTTTGTTTGTCAGAGTTTTTGTTTATTTGGCAAGCCATTTATGGAAATTAATTACAAATATCTAACATCAGTGACTCATTTTCAGTGGATGAAACAGATAATATGTGAGATCGAGAAGATTGAAGCTTACATACAAAAGAGTCTGAGACTAGATTATAGCCAGTGATTATAAACAGTTTACGGGACATCTGTGAGGTTAGCTAACATCAACACATGATCACTAAAAAGTACAAGGAAATATATAGTGAACAGGTCAGATGTCAACATTGAAAATATGGATTTTCAAGCAGTTTCAACCAGGTCCATCAATGTATTAATGTGACACTTCTTGACAAAATGTGGTGACACAATATTTCTAAGGCAAGCATTTCTTTATTTTCTCATTTCCGAACTATTTCTGAAGAGTCTAGTAAAATACTGTGAATCAGTAACACATCTTTTCATATTGTATGATGGCTATAGTCTTCAAATTTCAACTCTTCACTCTTCATCTTCCATCACATCACAGTACAAGGGACAAACCATTACTTCATCCAACCATTTATTTAGAGAACTATATTTTCCTTTTACAAAAACGTTTTAAACCTTCCAGACTCACAAACCAACCAACAACCAATCTTATACAAAACCAACGTGGTACTATACAACTAAGTAGAGACAGGGGGGCGTAAAACTAGTTTCATGAAAGCCTAATCCATCGCGGCTACCCGGTAATCTACTGCACTTTTAAACTCAAGCGTGTGTCTACATTTAGGTTTGGCATTATTAGACCACCGACTGTTTCAGCTGGACTCTCTCGGCCATCTTCTTGGCGCTGTACAGAGACACCCCCATGCCCAGGGTGGCCATCGTCAGCGCGATGGGGTTGACGAAGCTGGTCTGGGGCTGCATCTGGACCTCCCCTGAGACCTGTCTCTGTATGAAGATGGAGAGATGGAAGAACATAGAGGACAAAAGATTGGATGAGACTTGAGCCTTGTGCGTTGAACATTTTTCTTAGTTCCACATCGTTTGTGAAGCATACAGATATGTAGATGATACGCAACGTATGCAAACTAATAAGGAGGTAGTGAATGCTTCTGTCCACAACATGTGGATTCTAACAAGGAGTATCATACAGCCATTGATTGTTACGTAACATCATCTCTCTAGGTAGCTTACATGGCTGCGGCTCTCTATGAAATATTGATTTCCATCAGTTTCCAGAGCCTGAGTCTGTTATGAAACAAAGTATTGCATAATTCCCTGACCTATTTTCACCTCATAACAATGACCATGAAGCACCACGGACGTTAAATAACTATCAATTAGTTCTCCATTAAACAGTTGAATGTTGCCTGGTATATTAAAACTAAAAATAGATGACGTTTAGGATCAGGTAGGAGTTATGGCATTGTGCTCTCGGTAGACTGTGGGGATCGAACCCAGTACTTTTTGGCTGGGACCCAAGCCACTGTTCCATCCTTCCCCTTTAATTCTTCTTAACATTTCTCCTCTATACTTGTTGTTTGATAGTACCTGGAGGAGGCGGAAGTACCCGGGGGTCAGCCTCCCCAGCCTCATGATCATGCCTGCCTGAGGAGGGTCTCGTCAGCTAGCCACGTCCTCCTGCTGGGGAAAGAGAAATCTCCAGTTACTGGGTTAGGGTTAGGGTTAGGGTTAGCCAGTTAGCTAACCCTTACACACATGGAAGTTCAGGTTATGTTTTCACAATGATTCAAACAAAAGAGGAACAAGATTGATACAGATCTTTTAGATCTGTAATATTACAACGCTGCTGTTTACACATAGTCTACAAACACATGCATTCATATTTGCTTGGTTCAAATCAAATGCAAAGTTTTATTACTTTGATGTATTATCAAAGTAATGAAACTTTGCATTTTATTTGAGTGAATTGTTAAATACAACATTTCTGGAAAGATAGTTCTAATCAGTGCACATATCTATAAAAAAACCCACATTTGAAACACATTAAAAATCATAAATGTTATGCAACTTTTACGATTTTTTCTTCCGAAACCTGTTTGATGGAAAGTCTTCTCCTGTAAATCCATCTTAAAAGTATCTAAAATAAGTTAGTATGCATGTCCCAGACACAAACCAGAACCCTGTCAGATGTGGAGAAGTGACAGATGAATACAATTATGCACTAAAGAAACCTAATAAATCCAAATCCAGAAAGTGTCGCCATCCTCACCTTCATCAATCGGTGCAGGGCGACACTACGGACCGACCCAGAGCAGCCAGAACAAATGGTGGCTTCAACCCGGCTTCATAGACTGTATGTATGTATGTGTGTGTCTCTCTCTCTCTGTCTCTCTGTACTCTTGTATGGAGAGACCCTATACGCCAGTCTGAATGGGTTGGCCCACCACCCTAGTCCCAGGCAAACAGCTAGTCTGTGCATTCACAGAGGCATGTACGCACACACACACACGGCTTGAAAGCTCTGGTCCTGTCGAAAGTGATTTGGTCATCCAGATTGGTTAACGACTGGGAGAGGGGGAGGGGCAGGGAGAGAGAGAGAGAACAGGAGAGAGGGAGAGAGAGAGATAGGAGAGAAAGTGGAGCAAGAGAAGAGGGGGAGAGGAGAGAGAGAAGAGAGAGAGAGAGGGGGGGGGGAGGGGAGAAGAAGAGAGAGAGAGCGAGAGAGAGAGAAGAGAGAGAGAGGCGAGATAGAGAGAGGTTAGAGAAGAGGCATGATGAGAGAGGAGAGAGGTGATAGAGAGAAGAGAGTGTTTATGGTTGGCATGTCGTCTTCGCTTGAGCTAACATGTGTGTTAATGTGCTGCTGCAGAGACTTGTGTAACCTGCAAGCAGAGAATGGAGCGATACCTCTTCATCCATTCAGTCATGCAGGACCCACTCTCCCTCCTTACAGAACACACTGTCCTTGAGAAGAACACGTCAACAGAGAATCACACGTTTGGCTTGTTTATTCCTTTGAATTTCAATCTTACACAAGTTCCACCTTCTAGACACAGGCTTTTAGGTTAGTATTTATATCACAGGTCACACAGGCAGTACAATATGGGAATAATAGTGCCTATGAATGCTGTATATACATCGGAACCCATGAGAGGGACAATGACTGTAAAACAAGCTATATGTTCCAATCTTTTACGCACACTGTCTCTTGGAACCTGTTTGTTTTGTCTGTTGTCGTGTGAAGCTTCAGACAGACCGAGTCCTACTGCAGCATACGGCTCCTTCATCCACACGGAGGAGGAGGAGAGACAAGGGGGTGAGGGGAGGAGACCACAGCTTGTTGACTGTGCAGATCCAGTGACCTCACCCCTGCATCTGTAACGCCACTCACTAGAAACACACGTCACCACCGTGACATTTTGTCAAATGCGTCAATGTTAAATGTGTTGTTTTTGTAATAGTTTGGGACAAAATAAAGGACATGTTGTCTGTAATCAAGGCTGAGACATTTATTTGATGCTGATTCGCACACAAGTGCTCTAGTCACAAGTGGGCAATAAATTACTTTCAAAGCGTAATCCCCTCTTACCCTCTTTTAGGCAATCAGGTCTTATTAATAATAAAAAACATAATCCCCATTATATGTTATTTTCATGAGTTCGCTACCTCTCGCTGTATATATGTATAACGCACAGGAAATTAACGTCTTTCACAAGTTCTATTTCACAAACACAATAAGAACATTCTACTGCGTTAACTGTCCTCTACTCCTTTATTAAGTCAGTGTTTCATCTTCACGCTAAGGCCCAGACGTGTACCTACATAGTGACTCGAATATGAAGTGAAGAATAAACGTTATTTGACCGACACGGTGCTGAAGTACTCCGGGTCTCGCCCGTCAGGGGGGTCTTCGTGCTGAGCTAGCCCACGGACAGGCACTCTCTCCAGGGTCAGCTCGGCGCTGTTCTCCACGTTCAACACCCGACCAAGGAAGTTCTGAAACCCACAGGCCAATACTCTTCATTATGTTCTGTTTTTGGCGTAATATTGGCAACGTCAGTACCGGCGTCGATGATTATATAACCTCGGTTTTGTCTTTATTTCACTCGAATGATGTAGCTTTAACAAACACAAACATTACAAAAAAGCTGATACTTTTCTTTCTTTTCCTTCTTCCCATTTGAAAAGGGGATCCTGTATATGAAGCCATGGAAGCCATCTAATGCCACTATGAAACACAATAGACATTTATGACGTCATGACCGGACCACAGACCTCTGAGGGGTGTACGACGCCGCTGTCCGGTTTCGACTTAGACCGGGACGAGTCCATGGTTTTCTCCCTCTGTAGCTGGACCTCCTGGAGAAAGAAGCACAGATTTCAGTCGTTTTGACAGTTGTGTGTGTACTGTACGGGCTGTTGGAGGCGGAAGGTTGTTGTGCTGGTTGTACGAGATGAACAACCGTTAGGATCTTGTAGTCTGACGTCCTGGAGACATAGTGGTCCCATGACTTGGCGTTGAGCTCCTGTTGCTTCTGACGAGACTTGATCTGACCAAAATGTTTAAAATGTCCGACAATTTTAGTTTAGATCAATATAGGGTAATGCCTGATAATGGCTAAGAGTAATTGAACCCTAAAAAAAAGATGACAGCACCATCTACAGACAGTTTAGAGAGAACGCTTGTGATTGGCTATCCTTGTACATATGGTTTTAGGACTTGCTAAGTCTTCAAAATATCCTTTTAACTGGCAGTTAAGAAGAAGTATAAGACTATAACTGTAAATCCTGCGTATCCCCTAATTATGAACAAAATGTTCATGAAAACACAACATTTTTGTTTTTTCCTAACCTCTGTGTAGACAAGCTCCTCCTGGGTGAGGTCATCCTTCTTCTGGCGCTCCAAAATGGCAGTTTGTTCCTCCACCACCCTGGTCGCCGTGTCCTCCGCAATCTTCCATATGGCCTCCAGGGCGGCAGCGTCAGGGCTCACAGGCCGCACGCCTTCCAGTTCCAGCTCCTGGATCACCTCGTCCCACACCTCGCCCACCTACAGCGCCGTTGATGTTTTAGTATGGGATTCAGCAACGAACAACAAAGCCTTTTTTACAGGAAGATAACATAGTGGTTCACAAGCCTAGCTAGTTAGGGTTGTCGATTCCCAACCTGAAGCCTCTTTCCCACTGGACAAAAACCCCACTAACACCCGCAAACATCCGGCTTTTGTCTTTAATGGGAAAGATTACAATCTACTGGCAATCAGCTGGCCATGGTCCTTGGTCTACCTGTAGGCATCCTTGAGCAAGTTGCCCCCGAAGCCCTACCTTGACATGATGACATGAAATCACTTGTGAGATCACAAGTGATCAGAAACGAATGACACAAAGATATGATGCATACGCATCATAAACAGTGACCTCCCTTTACCTTGAAATCCAGATATCTTCTGACAATGCTTAGGGTCACGTGGTCCTTTGTCGACAGTCCATGAAGGTCGTGGAAACCTTGGGGAACGCAGGAAGGGTCAAAACAGACACCAAAGATTTTACAGCTTCATCGGATCATTCAGTGCTGCGGTTCCGTTACCGAGCTTGCAGAAGACGGAGTAAACCTTGGCCCTGAGGTTCTCTGAGAGGTCCATCACGGCTGCGCTGGGCTGACCCACGAGGAAGGACGTGTCCGATACTGCCTGGTAGCAGCTGAGGAGGGGCCTCTTCGTGTCTTCAGGTCAATAGGAGCAAGACAAACAGAAGTTATAATACCTCACTTATTAGTATCGCCCCTAACCCCTTACCTGCTCCTGAACTAATGTATCTGAAGTCGCAAAAAGTTAAAAAATACATAATATATACATAAATATATAAATAATTGCTACTGCAATGATAGTCTTGTTGTGATTACAGCTGTGCCAACCAACATGTCAACAAAATGACAAAGTGAAACATTTTCTAAGTGAAAATCCTGTAACCCAGTTAATTTATAAACATAGGGGAGAGAAATTGTGTGGTCAGCAAAACTTTAACGTTTGTACTCTTTGGAACTCGAATTTGAATCCAAATAGCTTTTCCTTTGCCCTGTTGAGGGCTTAATATTCTCCGTATTCAATATTCATGTCACAGGGATGTCAGAAAGATAGGCCCACAGCCTACCTTGTAACACACACATGTAACACATTGGCGTTGAAACCCACAACCTTTCAGCTGGGTGTGATGTGTACTTTAGAATGCCAACCAGCAGGGGGCGCTGACCTGCCATGCGTCCATGCTGGTCCCGGCCCACCCCCAGCTCCGCCTCCTCCTCCCTCCAGAGATGCAGCAGGAGGCCGGGGGCGGTCTGGCCCTGGGCCCCGGTCCAGGTCATGACGTGGGACAGGGTCTTGGGGTTGTCACACAGGTCCAGCAGCGTGGCCAGGACCACACCCTGCATGCACCTGGGGCTCCACTAGGAGACGTTCATCACAACACCTGGGTTAGAACACTGAGGCAGCATCTCCCTGAGTTGTCATATACTCAATCAAAATTATATATATTTTTTAAATGACATTTGAATTTAAAAAATGTAAGTTGAAATGCGAATCATGTTAAAAAATACTTTTTTTTAACTTTCAACTTTTTTTTAACAACATTATTTCCGTCCTTACAAAATGATAGTGCAAAAACAAAATCAAACAGATTCTTTTTTGGGATCACAGCTTGGCTATTTTTTGACTAAATTATATGCTTCCTTTGCCAAAGTGAACTTACGCTGAGTAGGTCAAGCAGGAGAAAAACTCCTTCTCTGGCCAGGAAGTAGTCCTCTGTGGTGTAGCATCCCACGATGCAGGACCTGAAGTCAGGGAAAAACTTAACTTTTAGCAGCAAACTAAGTTATTAGTTAGTTATACACAAATAACTGGCCACTCTAAATAAGCAAAATGGCTTTTCGGTATCACACATTGACAATATTCTGTGAAGTATCTCCAAATCAAATCCAACGACCCAATCGTCCAAGCAGCCATTCGTCCAAGGAAACAGCTGGAAAGTCACATCACAAGGTGTGTCGACTAACCAGACGCAGTCCACCGTGGAGAGGATAAGTCTGTTGTGTCCGAGGCCGCTGTGGAACTTCTCTGGGCTCATTTTCAGGAAGTGCACGGTCATTTCCACCCCCTCGGCTCCAAACAGTTCCTATGGCAACGCGGGACACACCGCATCTCTATCTTGACAGAGTCTCCCAAGATAATAGATGGATTCTGATCCTCAGGCACGCAACGCAACGTTTCAACAGCAGACATATTTGTTTTACTGACAAACGTACCAGTTCAGCTTTGAAAGTAGAGGTGTCATTTAAACTGATAAATTGAGTCGTTCAGCGGTTTCATTAAACTGAAACATTACCACGGTTTCAGTAATGACATTATTTTAATTTATGCTATCTCCATGGCTTCAAAAGCAAAGCTATATTTTCAACTGACAAACTCATCAACGGTTGTACAAAATGATTAATTCACCAATGTTTATCTCGTGGGGCTTTATTCTTTAACTCATAAACACACCAACAGTTGAGCTGTGTTCAAAAGTGATAATTGAACCGACATTTCAGCAGCAAAGCTAATTTTCCACGAGAAATTCACTAATATTTAAACAGCACCAGGGGTTGTTTTAGGTCATGTGTTGAATGGGTCTAGTTGATCTATCCGTCATACATCTGGGTGGACACTCCCACATGTGACGTTACCATAGGATAGATTTAGTTTTGTAATGGCTAGTCAACGCCACACCTGGTGCGATGGTCAATAAACAGGGGCCCTTAACCGGTGGGGCCGTGGGTGGTCTCAGCCGTCCCTACCTTCCGGTGGAGGTCCGTCTCACACAGGGCAGACAGCACCAGCTGGATGTCCCACTTGATCTCCAAGCTGATGGGGTCCTCCTCCTCCTCGGGGGTCCCATCCTCCATCTGCATCAGGAACCCTGAGAGTTGGGGGTGTCAGTGAAGCAACACATGTCGTATGATTGATTAGTAATGTAATGTACATTAATAAAGAGAACGGAACAGAGACAGCTTTGAAAATATGAAAAGGTACTGGGGTACTTTTATTGATAAATATTATTTAGGTTACATTCATTATACGTTCCTCTCTGCCAGACTGCTGTCTGTCTGACTGATTGTCTGTCTTTCTGCCTTCCTACCTGTCCAACTGTCTACCTGTCTGACTGTCTACCTGTCTGTCTGTCTGCCTTCCTACCTGTCTGACTGTCTACCTGTCTGTCTGTCTGTCTGCCTTCCTACCTGTCTGACTGTCTACCTGTCTGTCTGTCTGTCTGCCATCCTACCTGTCCGACTGTCTATCTTTCTGACTGTCCATCTGTCTACCTGTGTGTCTGCCTTCCTACGCCCATCAGCCTGTCTACCTATCCGCCTGTCTGTCCATCTGTGCATGTTACCTAGCAGCTGGCCGATGGCACCCTGGTCACAGAGGTCCTGGTTGATGAGCTCGTCCCCCAGGGCTGTCATGGAGCGCAGCGCCCGCACACAGTACCGCATCTGTGCCTTCTTACAGCCCCGCCCCCCGGTGCCATGGAAACTGTGGCCCTGGCCGAAGTAAGTGTCTGTGTAACGTAAGATAACAAACGGTGGTGTGAAGGGGGCGTGGCTTGGCCTCGGTCATGGGGAGCGACGCAGCTGTGGGTCTGGAGCGTTACGAAGTGACAACTTTATAAACGCATGTGTGTTCTAATCTCCCCCACTGTGAGACTGGGTCACGGCTAAGAAACACGCCGGCCAGCTCGTCACTCACAGGTAGACTGTGTGTGGACACTGGGTCGAACCCGGTACCTTTGGGCTGGGAGTATATGTATATATATATATATATATACGCCATGTGGACTGCTTCACGTCAACATCACTGCCATATTGGAGAGGCCAAGACTGGCCTGTAAACACATAGGCCTACAAGTAAAGGGTTTATGAT
>OMKP01083451.1:0-13270 GCA_900302375.1 Bathygadus melanobranchus | reverse complement strand
GTTTATCTGAGGGACGACAGAGTGCTTTGACCCGGTCCAAGAACCAGAACATTGTTAAACTGATACATGATCACCATAAACACCTTGCTCTCCAAAACTTGCAGTTGAGTGAACGCTCAGTGAACTGGTTCTGACAGTGGCAATAAGACACCTGCCTAGTGCTGCGTACCTTCCTTTGCACCACCCACTTTATTTAAAGTCACCTTTCTTCCACATAAAGCATTGGGATTTTTGCTTCTTCTCCCACAGGAGTCAAATGCCAGGACGACGATGAACACAATTATGCAGGATACGACTTCGACTTCAACTTCACGCTCACGCTCAGTAGGACACGTCGCATCTAAACCATATTCTAAACCTTTTCTGCAAATGAGCGCGCAACCCTACATTGTTGATTTTATGTGGATGTAAAATAGCTAGTGGAACATATTCGGGCATACATTTTTGGGTGAATCAACCGACAAGTTGAAGTTTGTTTATGTGGATCTCCACCAGATTACACTTATGTGGAAGACTATGAGATCAGCTCAGTCGACACTAAGGTTGGAAAAATGTTTTTAGTTCATCTTCTTTTAAAATATAGCAATGGTCAGTATAGCCATTGCAGTCTTTGTGAATTTATTGGTCTATAAAACTTCAAACTTTAAAACTCCAGACATCCCAACATTTGACCTTTCATAACCCTTACAGGATGTCAGTATGGGTCAGGTGACCCTGGTTCTCCTACTAGGATTGGCTGTCATCCACATCACTCATTAAGTGGGCGGGCTCCACAGGAGGTTATCACCCCAGCTGGTGCTGTTTTCAATCTCCAGGTACGACCAGCACACGGTCACCTTTCATCCCCAAACTGGAGGCCCTCGCAGCAGGGCACCAGAGCATGGAAGAGAGGATGACTGGTTTACTGGGAAGCTCCCAGTCAGCAACATTACAAGACGATGGCGGTGATTTTCCGACCAGCGTTGGTTTGTCAACTCACGTTAAGAGTACAAATGTGTCGGGGAGACTATAGCCTAGCTGTAACGGAAGACCAAAGTGCTGTGTGAAGTAAAGGTCAATAGGCTTACCTTTAATAATAATATATTGGACAACCAACTAAATTTGCTTTATTGGCATGAGAACATAGAACATCTAACAACACTGTTGCAGGTTTGTACTAGTATTGTTCTTATATGTCTCTAAGTGGTATGTATTTGTATATTTAATGTTTATAATATGTCTTCAAGTCAACAAAGATCCTTTTTCCAGACCCTCAGGCCCCTAATTGGAGCTCGGACCAGCAAGTGAGAGAAGAGTTTGAAGCTTCCAATCAGAAGCTTCAAGGCAGCAGGTCCCAGATCAGCTGAATTAACCCTTGAACCTGCATGACCTCAGTTGAACACAATTTGCCTTTTCCTCACATTTAAGCTATTGTTTGCTTCTATTCTCTTAAAAAAATGCATCCACAACCTCTTTTGCATTAAAAAAAAAAAAAAAAGTTCTATTTGTTCATATCCCTGGTTCAGCGAGACAGACAAATTTGTGATAGTGGGGACAGTGTACATTAGTTCACTGTATTATGGGTATGAAGTAATAGTGGACTATATAGGGAACCAGATTGTTACACTATGTACACTATATAGTGAATGAGTGAGCTATTTCGGACACAGCAAGACAGTTGAACTCAAGGACTCCCTGGTCTGTGCAAACATCAAACAGCACACTCTACTGGTCAATCAAGACTATTACACTGAAAAGTCAGCAAACACTGTTAAATACCAACTAAATAGACTAATGTTCAATTTTTACACACACACTGGTGATCAATCGATGTAATTGGGCCACACCCTTCTTTAATTCAACCTAAACATGTGGCAAAGCACAGAACACATTCATTACACAAACTGACTTTATATTTTCCAAACAACTTTTCCAAACAAGGAGGTAAAAGAACAAAACATCTGCTGGTCAAACTGAACTGTGAGTAAAAGACGAACAACCACAGACTGAGCACATCTATGGATGGATCGACGGAAAAACGAAAAACCCTCCAGCTAAGACAACCGTGTTTACTAAACACTGTCAATGTCGAACCACTTCCTGTCTTCCTACGCATCCAGGTCTCCAGCCATTGCCATGTAGGCATCTAGCTGAGCATCCAGGTACCTCTTGGACATGGACATGTAGTCGTCCAGTTGCTGGTCCAGCTCCTCCTTGCTGGGGACGTTCGCCTGCCTCATGAACTCCTGTTTCCAGCCTGAAGAGATGAGGACAGAAGATACAGAGTATGAAGCTAACAAATACTGCTAACATCAACCAAATACCGCTAGAATCAACTATGCCAACCTCAACCAAATACTGCTAGCATCAACCATGCCAACCTCAACCAAACACTGCTAGCATCAACCATGCTAAAATACTGTCACTATATTCAGACCACAGGAATCGTGTGGATACACTCTTGGCTGTTGTTTAGCTGAAAAACAAAACAAGCAAAAAGTTAATTTGATAAGACCAAGGGAGTCCAAATAAGTGGAACACCACAGGGGTCCTGGTACCGGTTCTTCCCTCCCGACTCACAATAGACTCAAAATAGACTCAAAATAGTCAATTTATCAACCTCTCGGCCACACAAAAGCCAAGGACAAATAAATACACAAATGTAACGTTAACAAAATACTGTTTACACCCACCCGGCCAGAAACTGCCAATGTTAACCAGTCCAAACACTACAACCTGAACCAGTCGTGTTTATTTGCAGGACAACTATTGTGAATGCATGTGTAAGAGGTTCTTAATCTGTTAAAAGACAAAAGACCTTGTTTGGATGCATGTTGCCAGGTGTTAGTCTGGGCCGGTCTGGGGGTGGTGCTGGTGGTTCCTGTTTCTCTCAGGTCTCCCACCCAGCATCGTCTGAATCCTGGCCGCCCACCAAAAGGACCCAGCTTTCTTGTTCCTGCAGCATTTCAGTTAGAATCCGTTGGAACATATTTCACTCAGTAGGGATGCATCAATACATATACAGGAGCCTGGTATTAGTTCAATGTTTGGTTTGAATGGGAGACTCGATCAGAGAATCTTGCCAGTGCAAAAATCCTTATCAAACACCACGCCCACGTACTGTTTGGGGTGAAGCTGGTTCTCTTCAGTGGTTGGGCTCTCAGCACTTGACCGGCCCATCCATACCTCCGGCTGAGCAGCCTCAGCCCCCACAGGGCACAAGGGCAGCGTCGGCCTTCCAGGAACCGGCCCTCCAGCACCCCCAAGCTCAGGCACCGCCCACTGGGCTTGGAGTCCAGGCTGACACTCTGGGCCCTGGGGTTGACTCTCCCCAGACGCAGCTTCACACTCTGTGGAAATGAGCCAGAGGAAAACAGTTTTAACATCTAACTATAATCAGAGGAATCTCTATGTGTGTATGTATGTCTGTCTATCTTTCGTTTTCTCAACAATTGTTCAACCGATCCACTTCACACTTGACAGGTTTATTGCTGTGGTCCCTGCAAGCAGAAATACTGGAGGCCACGCAATCGGCCCATTTCGAATGGGCACGTTTCAAGCGCCACATGACTAGTCTACAATACAAACAATTACTTTATATGTATAGAGGCTGGGACACATGAACAACAAGATAGAGGGACATGCAAGAACGCCAAACAAAATACAATAAAAATATTGGCAGGATAGTCCACTATTGTGTCACAATATGTTGGGGTGGCTGAAGTCACCATAGCGTCCAAGCTCTGCAGTGCCTGCGTTGAACAGCAGAGGGAGCCCAAACCTCTCCCTCCATCACCATCCAGAGACCCCAGGACAGACTGGCAGCGCGTGTCAGAGGTAGTTAGTTCGAGAGAGTGGGTCGTGTTACAGAATCCCTGCCCTCAATACCTTTTCTTGCATTCTTCGTTTAACGTTTCCTTCTACTCCAGCATCCCTGGTTATTTGCGGTCCCGGACATAATTAAGTTTCAGGCAGAGTCAAATTGAATCAAGAGAAACAGGAGAAAGAGAAAAATGCCATATGACCCCACTTGAGTGCTAGTCCAGGTGCAATCCCCACAAACAACAGTGCACGAACACTGCATTAATATATCAAAAGCAATGCAAGACTGGTTAGTGTGCAACTTCAGCCAGGATTACTTATTGTAAAAAGATGGAATATGCCATGAGGCAATATTTGGGTCTTGCTTGCTTGCTTCAGTCACTTCTTTGAATGCTAATTTCTCCTGTTTCTGCGGCACATTTTAGCCAATAGAACAATAACTAACAGCTGGATCCTAACAACATACACACGTGTGCATCGAGGCTACATTTGCTTCCCTGGGAAAGATTAAATGTTCCCGTCCGATCAGAACGGGCCGACTGCGTGGCCTCCGGTATCGCTGCTTGAAGCATTCCCGCTCACTCAAACAACTTCACGCTCAACACTGCACTTCCTTGGGTCCTCAACAGCAACACACCCGCCAAGAGTGAAGTCGATCGGATTAAGGGGTTTTGGGAAAACCGAAGGACAGGCATACAGAGATTCCTCTAATTATAACACAGTTATAGTACATTATAGTCCAGTAGCTTTGTACATTTTTCATGTTGTGTATATATCATTTATAAATATATTTTCACATTTCAGCTGTCCATTTATCAAAGCGCTGATGGTTTATATGAAGTCGGTTGTATAAGCAGGCCTAAATGTTTTTGTTTTATTAGTGGGAGCAGGTGAAGAGGAGTCAACATTTGCACCAACGGATCGAGACAATGTTTCCATACCCAGGGGAGTTCTGGCGATACAAAGACGTGTTCACCACAAAACATGTGTTTGTTGATTTAGAATAATCTGAAGTGCACAAGGTAGATAATATTTGTGTAGTTATCGCATGGAAAACTGAGCTTTTTCTTTAGCCAGGCCCATGTTGATGCCAAGAAAGCTTGGAAGACGTCTTGTGGTGATTTTAGCTTGGGAATCGGTGGAGTCTGTTATGAAATGATCAGAATAGAGGCCACAGCTGTAGCCTGTATGTAGGCCTACACATGATGGACAGCTACATTTTCACTTAATTTATGACTAATTAGACAGTGAAAACAACATATAACAGAGCAAAGATGGACTGGACTTCCTGCCCTGAAATATTTTTGCAGATTGACATGCAGAAACACTGATGGACGCTGGTGTGTTGACATGTGGTATAACAATTCACCCTTGTGTATGTGTACCCCTTGCTAAATTAAATGTTAGAACTGCACCCACTGCCACCCCCCAGAAGACTTACCTTCCTGGGCAGAACGGTTCGGTTCTCCACCACCTCTACGTCAGAGCATAGGTGCTCAACATGAGGTTCCCGCTTTACTTTACAGACGACCTGGGCCTCCTGGACCTGAGAGAATCTGAAATACGGAGGACAGACGGCAGATTTTACGTACATCTGTACATACATTATTAGCGCTGTTTGTATAACAAACTGGCATATGGGGCAACAACATCATATTGGCTAATAGTAGCCTACAAGTCGAACTGATTAAATCGATATTTCACTCACCGCTCATTGAGAGAAACGACGGAGGCGCTTCTGAGGACAAGGTTGTCTAATCTTTCGTCCGTCATTTTCTGTGAGGTAAAAAAACTTGGAGAAAATGTCCGCCGTTGACGAAAAGTCGCCAACGGCGGACTTGGCTGTCCGGCACCGTCAAATCAACACCGTTAACATGTTAGCTTGTTTGTTTAAGTTCTCCGGTAATATCACATATACACAAACACGACAAGTCATATCCCAATCTGGCTATTTAATAACATTGCAAATGTAAAAATATAGCTGATATTAGCGTAATTAAGATATACTTTTGACGTCTCACTAGCCAAGTACAAAAATCGAAATCGCCCACCGCTAGCTAGAGACCTAAGTAATTACCTCCGGAACTAGACAATATCTGTAACCCACTGAATATTAAACCAAACAAACGTTATATTACAAACACTTATCATAGCCGTACTGTGAACTAGCGTGTTCGTTAATACCTGTTGTTTTTTAGTACAGGTGTGGGAAAATGACGATTCCACCTGAGGACAACTTGAACGAGATGGCGTTCATTGATCCGCGTGCTATCGAAGGAACCACGTGCACGGCACGCTTCATATTTAATGACCTTGTCCTTATGAAGGTCGGTATTACATTGTGGCTGTGCGCAATTATAAAAGTTTAATACCTACTTTTCTAAATGATGCTGAAGCACGTTTTGTTGTTAACAAAACTAAAATTGCAAAACTGTACTTTGTTGTAAAACTTTGCGTGGGAATAGATTTTGTAACTACTTTACGGGAAAGAAGCAGAAGCTACATGCAGTTTAATTGCTATTAAACTATGTTAACAGACCAGCATGTGTTGTGTATCCATGGTTGTTCCCATGCGCAGCTGCTTGTGTGAATGACTGGAGGAATTAAAACTTTATTGGTAAAACAATCTCCTTGGCGCAGGGAGGCGCCACGCCACGGAGAATCCCCAGGCAGCCGCCCCGACCCTCCGGCTCCGACCTGCCAATCACCCGGCAACCCAGACACAACATCCAGCGGTCCAGCCCCCAGGCTGGAAGCACTACAGAGCCGCGTCACGGTTGGCCCCGAGCCGCCCCGGCTGAAATGTAACGGGAGCAGCGATTGGCTCGCCTTCGGCCCAGACAGCTCACGAGCCCCCCCTCCGCTTTGTTATTGCATCGCTTGGGGAAGGAGGCGCGAGGCTGCCGCGGAGCGAGCCATTAACAGCAGGATGTGCACGAGGGCGGCGCTGATGTCGGCAGACAGATAACAGTCGCGCGCAGACGTCAACACAGAACCAGTCCGCCGACGGTAAATATTCCCGGGCTTCAGCAGCGTCGCAGTGTCGGTGAAGCACCCCCCCACACACTCCTCGGTGAGTAGATGAGATAGCCGCGGTTTTCTCCCGGTGCTTGCTCCCCGTTTGATCTCTCTCGTGCCGTGACAACTGTTGACGCAGCACCGCCGGCCGAGTGGGTCTGTGAGCTGCGTCCGTATCTCCGTGTGTTTCCTTCGCATGTTTTTAAACGCACACCTGCCCGGGAACTTTGAGGCTCATTAGGGCCGCTTCATCAGCTCTAATTCAGACGGGCAGGGGAACCATTCCCACGCTGGGTCGACTTTACCAGCAGAATCCGGATTCACAGCCTCCTCATTCTCGGTTAAAGTCCTTGAAACTACAATATACTCTTAATGCCTGTGATGGCACAAGGCAGCCAAAGGGAACACTAGGCTATATATCCCACATTTTAACTGAAGACGTCAAATGTAATTCTGTCTTAGACGCGTAGGCCTACCGACTGTTCCAACATCAATCTGCTCTGTCTTTCAAAAGTAATTCCTATCCTATATAAGATAAGAAATTCCTATCCTCTCTTCCTATAAGATAAGATTGATCTCTACTAGAAATCTACTGGGCTAGGCCTGGATATCTGTCATTGTGCTACATAGAGCATCTATAAACAGTTTATTAGCATTATAGGTGTGTAGGCTGTATATGAAGTGTAACCATTTCAGCCATTATAGGTATAATGATTTTGTGGTTACAGCCTTATAAGAAGACGGTATGAACCATGTGCTGCATGATGTCATGTAGGTTAAAAATAAGACAGGAGAAACCACTTCAAACACTAGAGAACAGGTCCAAATCCAAATGTATACATTGTAAAGTAAAAGCTGCCCTTTCAAAGTAAAGCTAAGTCATTCTTCAGTCTAAAACATAGCACAAACTTTTACAAATAATGTAATAAAAGTATACGAGAGGATTTTTGACAACCTGACAATGAGCAACGCTGTTGCCCGCACACAAATTATTTTTTCCCCCAAATGCGTCCCCCCACTGGAAGACTCAGAAAAATGATTTTCATTTTTGGCGAGATACAAGGAGGATAAGTAGAGGGGGAGTAAGAATGTGTCTGGACAGTTTGGTGAGTTATTTGGTTGATATTCCTTTTCTTACTGGACTATTACTGTATCATCGCCATTAGCAACTGACGTTAACACGCTGTCCTGCTGGTTTATATCCTTCTCTATAATTATTGGTTGTGTCTCATGCAAGCACACCTCAGATTCCCTTGATACATCGGGAATGTGTTTTTTCAAGGTTAAATTACTTAACATTGCTTTTGTTAAGTTCTTATTTTGTTGACAAAGCATTATTGTCACAACCTAACAAGGTTACATCATGTGACCCCCCTCCACCCCCAAAAAAAATGGCAGCACGGTGCCTCTGGTTTCCATGGCAGCGGTAAATTAGTGTATTTTTAGATAACGAGGCAGCCTTTGCCTTTGACTTTAATTAAGTTAAATTGATTCGCTATTGTTGTCTTTGAGACAAATGAACAGGTGTTATGAATGTGCTTCTAATGTTTCCATACATTCTTTTCCAAATGAAGTTACCTGTCTTGGATGTGTCCTGTGTGTTTATTACTGCTACCTGTTCCCATCTCTACCTAATTACTACCAATATAGAAGGCTTACTACCAGGGTCCAAAATGATCTTTCGTTTTTGTGTTTTTACCTGCAGAAGTGGGAAATATCTACTGGCCAAGAATTTGTTGTAATATGTGACCCTGAATTTTGTATCTGGCAAATCTGGCAAAAAAAACATTGGCTGGTGGCAGGTTTTTTCCTTTTAATGTTGCTTGCCTTTTCAGTTAAGATGAATGTATGTTCTGGAATATTATTAAGGAGGTTTTTATGGTCTACTTGTTCTAGGAAGGGGAGGGCACCTATAATTGATGTTCCTGATTGGCCTAACCCTCCGAGTCAGTAACCAGTCAGTGCTGAGGTTAAAAATGAATGGTACATGGTCGATGACAAGATGCCAGAACTCTACAGAATAATTATACATAAGTAGATATGGTGGAACC
Organism: Bathygadus melanobranchus; assembly: GCA_900302375.1. NCBI lineage: Eukaryota > Metazoa > Chordata > Actinopteri > Gadiformes > Macrouridae > Bathygadus > Bathygadus melanobranchus. Next base: position 4,400 of record OMKP01083451.1, on the reverse strand, counting down.
AGCAGAATCCGAAGATGAACAACCAGAGAACTGAAAGGACCAGCCTTGATACCGTGTGTTAGATAGACAGATTGATGGGTCAATAAATAGACAGGTAGAGCAATAGGTGGCTAGCTTGTTAGATAAATAGATGGATAGATAGACAAACAGACAGGTAGCTAGATCTGTGGATGGATTGGGAGACGAACAGATGGACAGACAGACGGATACAGACAGAAATTAATAGATAATGAGAGAGCGTCATTAATAAATAGTGAGAGAGAAGGAGAGAGATGGAAACACTACATGACCACTAAAGGTGTTCAGGACACTAAACGCTGTACAGGTTCTCCTCAACCTTATAGTCAGCTGCCTCTTACTGTCCTGTTTTAAGATTAATAGGTAGCCACTTCAACCACCCTGACTTCACCCAAAACCATAAACCAAACCTGCCTCAAAACATGAGGTCCCACCTCAACCACACCCAGGCCCTCCCACTCAACACAGACCCCACCCCCGATCCACACATCACACTGCAACTGTAACCTCACCTCATCCCACCTTAACAACAGGATCTACTGGTCTACTGGCTTGTGTGTTCAATTCCCAGTCGAAAGGTTCTATATTTGAAGCAGTTAGGGCAGCTTCCTTGGGTCCTCAGCAATACGCCAGCCAGTGCAGTGCCCGTTACGTGCCTGTTCGTAATGGGCCGATTGCTTGCGGCTTTCTCGAGTACCACTCATCCAAACAACTTCACAGTCGACACTGCACCTCCTCGGGTCCTCTGCCAAGTGTGAAGTCGATCGGATGAACGGTTGTTGAGAAAATCGAATTACAGACATACATACATACATACAGAGACTCAATACTGTGAGTGCATACATTCTTAGTATGGGTGGCCCAATCAGACAAATGCTTTACGCAATGCCGATTGGTTTCACGGGATGTCAATCAGTTCTCTCTCTTCCAATCCCAGAGGCATGTCAGAGCTAAGCCCGCCCCCCAGCAGCAGCGACGCCTGCCTCAGCATCGTGCACAGCCTCATGTGCCATCGACAGGGCGGGGAGAACGAGGGCTTCGCCAAGCGGGCGATCGAGAGCCTGGTGAAGAAGCTGAAGGAGAAAAAGGACGAGCTGGACTCGCTCATCACCGCGGTAACCACCAATGGCGTTCACCCCAGCAAGTGCGTGACGATCCAGAGGACGCTGGATGGGAGGCTGCAGGTAAGGGGCCCAAGAACCGGGGGGCTTAAATCTTTTGGTAAAATGTCTGACCGTCAGAGGTGGGAAGTAACAAAGTACAAATACTTTGTTACTGTACTTAAGTAGAGTTTGCAGTTACTTCACTTGAGTGTTTATTTTTATGACTTACTTTTACTTATTACTTTTACTCCAAACATTTTAACACAAATATCTGTACTTTCCACTCCTTACATTTTCTATAGTTTGAGTGCATTTGAGGGGAGTATCGTTTTATTTTTATTTTGCATCACAACGCTGCTATCCCAACATCAAGGCTGATTTCAACCTAAATGGATGGGACAATAACACATAGAAAACACGATTCCTTAGTGTATGCATCAGTGCATAAGAGGGCGTTACCTCTTAGTCGCAATTCCCTCTATGGAGTGCCCTATTCATGAAAATATAAGTCTCCTCTGATTGTATTTAATGGTGGTAAACTCACCAATATCACACCTCTACGGAGAGCTTGGGTCATCCTCTTTGTATAGGTGTGCCTTTGGTTTCACTAAAATCAACGCTTGACATGTATGAACAACTCATTAAGTCTGTGAAGTGCTCAAAAGAAGAGCACTGAAAAATGTTCCTGTAATGTACTTCATTGACTTAGTATTTGAAACTTAGTATATGAGACTTTAGTATTTGAAGTTAGAATGATTTAAGTTTAATAGTCTTCAAATTATATTAATGTGACGTTCAGTTAGCTTTGCACAGTTCATTTAGCTTTACTCTGCTCAATGACTTCAGCTGGCCGCCTGGTACCACCATCACTAAGAACAAACAAACGTCAAACTCTTCTGTCATTACACCACAGTGGTGGAATGACCTCCCGACAGAGGCCAGGACAGCAGAATCACTAATCAGCTTCCGCAAGAGACTCAAGACCCACCTATTCAGAGTTCACCTGGACTCTGAATAGCTTCACCTCCTACCCACCTCTCCTCCCCATCCCTTTCCCACCTACCTGATCACTGCTTGAATCCCACCCCTCCTGGATCCCTAGCACTTCCATGTTTGTATGTCCTGGCAGTTTGTAGGATCCTGTATGCTGGTGTGTCCCGGCACTTGAAATAGTACTTAGCTTTGTGTAGCATCTTATCCTGGCTACCTGCTGTTGTACAGTAAGGAGTCAACCTAGCAATTGTAAGCTTGTAACTTGTTCTGTTGACCTGGCAATCAGGAATGCTTGAAACTTGTTCTATTCTAATTGTATTGTACCATCAGCGATATATTGTTGTTTCTCTCTTTCGATAAATGTACTTTTTGTAAGTCGCTTTGGATAAAAGTGTCTGCCAAATGCCCTAAATGTAAATGTAAATGTAAACAGCTGGTAGAAATTGGATACTTTTTAGTACACTTCAGAGCCTGTACTTTTTCATGTCTACTTTCACTTTAAGTAAAGATGTTGAATCAGTACTTATACTTTTACTTGTACTTCTTTTTTTACACAAGTATCTGTACTTCTACTTGAGTAAAGAACGTGTGTACTTTTGCCACCTCTGCTGACCGTTAAGCTATTGTCGGATAACCATTTCCAATTAATTTTATAAGCCTTTGTATCAATGATCCTTGCACCCAGAGGTAGCTCCCTTCCTCCAATTGACAGGTATTATGAATGGTATAAGAACTTGTATTCCCAGTGTAGAGAAGTTGGATACTGCAACCACGTCAATCCCCTGACTTCTTTATTGTGTCGATTCCTTCAGTTGCCTTGCACTTTTTAGACATGTCCATTTCTCCCCATAGTGTACCGCACGTTGGTTTCATTAATATCAGACCTAAAATCGTTTGAGGATACTGCCTACAATGTGAAAGGTTCCCTATACAAATCATGTCCGCCTATTGTTTCAGTGAAGATGCTTGGTACATGCTGGCAGCGTTCTCTTCCCATGATCATGCTGCATTCAACCAAATGCTTTGCCACCATGAAGGGCTATCAGTTGCAAGAAATTATTTTTCATCCTGCGTGCTCTTGGGTAGAGGCAGAGCACCGTAGTGCTAGGGTGTTGTGCCTCTGTGATGAAAGCTTCCTGGCTCGATTGCTCTGCGTCATCAAGCTACCTACGTGCCGTTGAGCCAGATGTGAGAGGTCAAGTGGCTGATAGTTTAGAAATCTTCCTGTGATATTGTTCCAGGATATACTGTATATTATCATTTTTCTATGCCAGTGCTACTTTGGTGATATGGACTTCTGCCTAGGGTTATATTAATACATGAATCAATTAATTAGTACATTGATTGTGATTGGTTGAGAAAAGCCTAGTGTTACATTTTCCACATTGTATTTGGTGAAGCGATTCCTTAAATTCCAGTGGTGTTCCATTCGTGCTATTGGAAGGAATTTCTAGAATAGTTTCAGAATTTTCTCTCCTTACTTTCCACAGTGTTATAACTGTTGCAGTCTTGTTCGTTAAGTTCAGAGACAACCTCAAACAGAAACACTTGTTGACTAATATTCAATATCGCATTGATCGTATTGACGACAAGTATTACCGCTCTCCATAATCCAATCCTGACGGATCAAATGACACATGTTATCCCACCCCCCAATATCCTGTTTTCCTTCTAAATGAATCATTTTACAGACGCAAGAACACAGTTTCCCCCTGTCATCTGTCAGTAGGCCGACTGCACTTTAACAGAATTATCAGACTTAGAATGCAAGGTTCTCATTGGCCCAAATATGCAGTGACATCACAGGGAGGAAGTGCTTTTATTTAGTGGTAACTAACAGACTGTAGATCCCACAGTCAAACACCCACTGTAAGGTTATGTTAGTGGAGCATTCACCAACACATAGTGTTAACATAGCATTCGATTACATAGCGTTAGCATAGCAGTCACAGTTAATATAGTGTTAGCATAGCAAACCCTATAGGCAGTGTGTGTGTAATTGCAGGTTGTGTGTTCAATTCTGATTGACTAAATCCAACTTTGCTGACCTTAACTTCACAACTAGACACGACTATACAAACTAGTCACACAAGAGACAAAGGTGTGTGTGTGTGTGTTTGAGAAGAGAGGGAAGGGTTATAGAGATAGGAGCAGAGTGTAAGAGAGAGAGGCAGACAATTTTGACTGTGTGTGTGTGTGTGTGTGTGTGTGTGTGTGTGTGTGTGTGTGTGTGTTAGAGAGCAGAGAAGGTAGACTGTTTAGGAACAAGTGTACATTGTGTGCGTA
>OMKP01083450.1:0-11485 GCA_900302375.1 Bathygadus melanobranchus | reverse complement strand
AGAGAGAGAGAGAAGAGAGAGATGTGGGAAGCAAAACACAGCTTGTAAATAAACTACAACCCACACAGATTGATAAAGATGTTTCATGGTGGTAAGGGAGGTGGACAGTGAGCGAAGAAACTGGACACGCACACACACACACACACACACACGCGCTCACACACACACACACACACACACACACACACACACACACACACACACACACACACACACACACACACACACACACACACACACACACAGTCTGCCCATCCTGTTTGACCAACTGTAGCTTGTAAGAACACACACACCGCTGTAGCCTAAAGACCAACACACACCACTGTGGCCTGAAGACCAACAGACTTGTGTCAGGATCTGTTAGATTACTAGTGCTAGCTGCTCGCTACATGGGTAGCTAGCTAGCCACTGTGAAGATGACTGGAAGCGATAACGTTCAGGACAACAGGCCAAAACACACCACCCAATGACTAAATAGTTAAACTTGACCTCTTCAACGTAATAGTAAATCTCTGTGTTACAGATATTTAAAGGTGTGATCTGTGTCTCTCAGGGTCATATCAGCCATATCCTAGGACTGACGGCCTGAACAGGATCTTGAGCAGAGGAGGAAGAACTATACCATCTCATCCTCCAGTGTCTGGGGTGAAGGTTCACAGCAAGCCATATGGTTAATACCCAAACCAACAAAAAATCTAAATCTACATGACAAGTGATTGCTAATATGTAGGCTGTAGAAGCTACATAGCCAGTACCATGCTTGCCCACAGCTAGCTAGCAGAAGCATTTATATAGCATGATATTGCTATGCAAAATTATGGCTAGCAGAAGCTGTTCTTTATATGCTAAAGCAGAGCTAGCAAGCAGAAGAGATTGTATAGATGCTAACCCACAGCTAGCTAGCAGAAGAGGTTGTATAGCATGGTAACTAGCTGGCAGGCTTGTTCTATTTAGCGTAGTTCCATGCTGGTGTGTGGTGTCACATCCCTGTACAAAAGCACAAATGCCATTCAAACAATATTATAATCAATATTATTCCACTGGGCTTCAAAGCATTTCTAGTTTTTGTAATTTTATAAATGTAATTGTAAATAATGCTCTTATTGCTTCAGATTTTCAATAGAAGAATTTATTTTTCCAGATTTAATCTTGATGATTTTGCCTTCCAACCTGATAAAAATGCGTCATTCATACTTTGAACCAGTTTGAATCACTGATTTGGGTGTTGAACCCCTTCACTGTACACACATCCAGATGTTGAACCCCTTCACTGATCCAGATGATGAACCAGTTCACTGATCCAGATGTTGAAACAGTTCACTATGTAAACACATCCAGATGTTGAACCAGTTCACTGATCCAGATGTTGAACCATTCACTGTAAACGCATCCAGATGTTTAACCAGTTCACTGATCCAGATGTTGAACCATTCACTGTAAACGCATCCAGATGTTTAACCAGTTCACTGATCCATATGTTAAACCAGTTCACTGATCCTGATCCATATGTTAAACCAGTTCACTGTGTAAACGCATATAGTGTTGAACACGATTAGGTGTGGAAACACATCCAGATGTTAAACCAGTTCAAAAGAAAAGGGATCTAGAATAGACCGTGATCACCTCCTCAGACATGTGAAGGGATGTAAAACCAACTCTTCTAAAGGACCATCAGACTATGTAACCTGTTTTTGTAACCGGTCAAGCCAAAGATCATGTTCATTTGACATGTGCTGAACTGAAGGACCAGTTGAAGGGCATTACTATGTGGTTGCGTCGTCATGATGGGTTTATTTTTCTATGTTTATAATTAACAATGTAAAACCACTGAGATATATCAATCATATAATGATTGAGCAATTGTTTTGTACGTGTTTTGGAAGCAATGAGTGTTCAATAAACTCTTAGATGAATATTATGTTGTGTTGGGCCATACTTAAAATAGTCTATTAGGACAGGACTAGACAGATGGTATACATACGGTCGAGGTGTGTTTGAACCAGGTGTGAACTGATCTGGCCTGATAATGAAACAAGGTTGATCTGATATCTGGCAAGGCCACAGTTAATAGACTAGCAATTAGCACCTGGTTAGCACCAGAGTAGCAGCTGTAGAGTAATGCTGTGACTCATTGACCAGGTGCAGAGATCTGCAAAATTGCGTTGAAATGACAACATCCTCACTAAATGTGTCAAAAGTAAGCTGCTATTAACTGTTGTTATCTCTGTCACGGAATCAAGCGTCAACTGTTGTATGTCTCAGTGGGAGATTATGTTAGCTATTCATGTTTGTTGTTCCTCATTTAAAAAAAAATACATTACATACATAAATACATATAATGGAGTAAAAAGCAGAGTTATGTCATTCAGCTAGCAGGTAATCTCAGATTCAGAAGTCTTACTATGCTTCTATGGAAACCAGGCACTGAAAGGGGGCGGGGTTACAACGTGTTACCTGTTTTGACCGAAGAGAATTTATGATTTTATGAAGTGTATTTCTTCAGTGGCCAGTCTACACAGTGTTGATTTGAAACATTTACAGGCTGTTTTCCAGTCTATTAGTGCTGGCCGAGTTTGTATTCGCTTTTAATAGCGAATTACACGCTTACAGATCCCCGCCTCCAGCAACATGATTGGTTGAATCAAATATGAAGTAAAAGAAAGTGAAACCTGTTCACCCAGATTTGAGCTTGTCTACCATCAGATTTTGATATTGGACTCTCACTTAACGGGTGAAATCAGTTAACTAGCTAGCTAGAATTCATGCCCCCACAGTGATAAGCACTATCAAAAGCCCGCTGGCACATGCATCAAGTCATGTGACATACCCACTTGAACAAATTAGGGTTGCTGGAGACTCACTCAGATCAAATACAAAATACAAAATACCCAAAAGTAATTAAAATACGAATTTCAAATACATGTAATTGAGATAATGCCCATCTCCGACCAGGAGGGGGCACTGTGGTCTCATTCTGCTGTCTGCCTCTCTCTCTGTAGTCTTGCTGCTCTCCCTCACCCCGAGCAGCACTGCAGACCAAAGATGGATGTTTCCAATGACTGGCTACACACACACACACACACACACAAACAAACACTGGTTGGATAGACACTCCAACAGTACATGCTGACATACAGTACAACATATTAGTCTCTCTCTCTCTCTCTCTCTCTCTCTCTCTCTCTCTCTCTCTCTCTCTCTCTATTAGTCAGAGCTGACAGCTGGCAGCCAATTGCCTCTCTTCTGTAATTACAGCTGACATTAATTACCAGTGTGTGATTAAGAATGCACTGGACCATGTAACACACACCTAGAGGAATAAACAGCATAAACCACTCCTTTCATAATCACTACAACTCTTGCTAGGTCTGTCTGTCTGTCTCCAATCTCTCCTCTTCTCCTCTCCTTCCCTCCTCTCCACTCTCCTCCCTCCCTCCCTCTGAACAAGGAGATAGACAGGACAGTTGTTGTGTGTTTAGCATGTGGTTTGTACTTGACAGCTGTTAAAGGGTTTAAGGCTTAGCTAGTTTAAAGGTTTAGCTTGTTTAAAGGGTTAGGTAGTGTAGCAGTGCTCCTGCTACATGCCACCTAAAGTGGCTTTCCAGGGGTTCCCCCAATACCAGTACACAGATGGGTGTTGAATAAACCGGTTTATTGCAGAGTTTGGAGTTGAATGATGACAGAGCATATGGTAACTAGCTAGCATGCTAGCGCTCTCCTGATTGTGTGTGGTGATGGCTTGTTTAACTGTGGGCCTTGATTAGTCAATACACCACAGGTGTGCAGCCTCACCCAGCCAGACTAATCAGCCTGACTCAGGCCAGGTGAGGCTGCTTAAACCAGCCACCAACCACACACACTCCTGAAAGGATAATTTCAGGATTTTTCAGACCCTATTTTCCCTAGGTAATAATTCAGAGAACAATTTTTAAAATCGGTCCAGTATTGAGCAAGAAAGCTTCAGCCGTCAGGTGCGAAATGGGCTGCAATGTAAACCTTTGGGCAATAGCGCCCCATCAATGTGCACCCTCTAAAAGTGCTTGTTTTTTACTCTTGACAGGCTCAGATTGTTATTATAAATGTCTGACAACATTATTATAGTATTCCTCTGTAGGGATTATGGAATCCCTACAGAGGAATACTTTTTTCTTACCTTTTGTTTGATTCGGTCTGTTTGTTATTGTGTGTAACCAAGACTCGCTCAAGGAGAAGTCTCACTCTGAAATCTCACATTGTCAAAATCAGTTACATTTTCAGCCATAACATTGCTACACTCTCTGTAGCACAACACTACAAAATCTTGCCAGTACTCCCCTCTCAACGGTCACGTTTCCACCGTTGTCTTCCTGCAACAAGTCTCGCGGGATTTCAGAGCGAGACTTCTTGAGCACAATAACAAACAGACCCGATCAAGCGAAAAGTAAAGAAAAAAGTAGGGATCCTTTCATGTTGTCAGACACTTAATAATAACAATCTGAGGCTGTCAGTGGCAAAAACAAGCACTTTTAGAGGACGTACATTGACCGGGGTGTATTGCTCCAAAGGGTTATATTGCAGCCCATTTTGAGGCTGACGGCTGACGGCTGAAGCGTTCTTGCTCAATACCGGACCAATTTAAAAAATTGTTGTCCGCATTATGACTTAGACCCAAAATCATGGGAAAATAGGATTCAGGTTGAAAAATCCCGAAGTTATCCTTTAAGAGTGTGGTAGTTTAATGGTTAGCTAGTTTAAAGCATTAGATAGTTTAAGGGTTAGCTTTTTTAACGGGTTATGGAGGCCTAGTTTAAGGGTTAGGTAGTTTAAGGGGTAGTTTAAACAGTTAGGTGTGGTTTGCCCAGAAGTAATGCTTTTAATAATCAGAACCAGACAGAGAGATATTTGTGCTAGGAGCACAACAAAGTGTTATGACAGTGTCACAAAGTGTGATGAATCTGTCGCCCTAAAGCACAGATACTTCTCACTAACCGATGTAGGCTGATTGGTCTAAATAATGCTTGTTAACTTAGAGATGGACCAATGGACAGACCTGAGGCTCAGAGAGAGAGAGAGAGAGAGAGCGTGAGAGTGAGACATTGTCATTGTAATTTCCTCTAATGCCTCTAAGAGAGTAGAGACAGAGCTCTGTCTATAGTCGGCCTTAAGTAGAGATAAGTACAGATAGATATCTATAGGCTATCCTTGTTTTGATGTCATGTCATCATTAAATGAGGACATGCCAACAATATCTCCACTAGAAACTATAACTATCATATCCATATAAGTATATCTACTGTTTTACAACAAAACTGACCTCTGAATGATGAAAGAAGTGTGCATGTGTGTGTGTGTGTATGTGTGCGTGCATATGCGTGTGAGTGAGTGTGTGATTACATGCGTGTGTGTGTGTGCGTGAGAGAGAGAGTGTGGGTGTATTTGTGTGACACTGTGTGTGTGTGAGTGGAGGGTAATGGGTCTACTTTAGTGTTGGCAGCTGGGAAACGTTAGAATGCTTTTATCATCTGATAGAAAAATACAAAAGCACGAGAGGAAGGGAGGAGGAGAGGAAGGGAGGAGGCGAGGAAGGGAGGACGGGAGGAGAAAGGAAGGGAGGAGGAGAGTGGACGGGAGGAGGAGAGAGGAAGGGAGGAGGAGAGGGGACAGAGGAAGGGAGGAGAGAGAAAGGGAGGAGAGCGGAAGGGAGGAAGAGAGGAGGAGGAGAGGGGGGAGAGGACAGAGTAGGAGTGGAGTGACAGGAGGAAAAGAAGGGAGAGAGGAAGAGAAGAGGAGAGGGGAAAGAGGAGAGAGGAAGGGAGGAGGATAGGAATGACCGGAGAAGAGGGGAGAGAGGAAGGGAATAGGGGGTAGGAGGAAGAGAGAGGAAGGGAGGAGGAGGGAGGAGAGGGGAAGGGAGGAGGATAGGAATGACAGGTAGAGTAGAGGGGAGAGAGTAAGGGAGGAGGAGAGAGGAGGGAGGAAGGGATGATGGTAGGAATGAGAAGAGAAGAGAGGAGGGAGGAAGGGATGATGGTAGGAATGAGAAGAGGAGAGGAAAGAGGAGAGAGGAGGAAAGGAAGGGAGGAGGATATGAATGAGAGGAATGGAGGAGGACTATAAAGGAGAATAAGGAGTATCCATGTTGGTTGTGTTTTTATTCATTGACGTTTCAGACTCCAAAGGATTTTCATCATAATTAAAACTAACGCCTCTCTCTCTCTCTCTCTCTCTGTCCAACATATTTTCCTGAACCATCGAAACTGGAACAACTCAATTTCACCCCTCACTGCGACCGGCTGCATGTGTGTGACTGTGTGTGTGTGTGTGTGGGGAGAGATTGATACAGAGATTGACAGAGAGAGAGAAAGATATCAAGCTTGTCTGGGTATTCAAGTTATGACCTGATGGTCTAGTTGTGACAACACATTTCATCTCCTCTGTCTGGTAGGAATGACAACTTGATAACTGAAGTTATCAACTGTGTAAGTACAGCTAATTCATATAATGGATTAATATAACAGGAGACGGGCCATGTCACAGAAACAAGACAATTGACTGATCACATACCGCTCTTGTGTAACCATGGAAACGGCTTTTTGAACCGTTGTCACGGTGACAGAACTGTTGTTGTGGTGGCAAAATTGTTGTCATGGTGAACTATAGACTTAATGCAAACATTATCTGTCCTCTCTCCTCCACCCTTCTCTCTCTCTCCCCCTCTCTTCCTCTCTCTCTCCTCTTCTCTCCTCCCCTCTCCCTCTCTCCTCCTCTCCTCCCTTCATAAAACCAAAACATCAAAGTGAGGCTTCAACAGCAAGATCACCCTGGGAGAGAGAATGCAGGTTAAAGTAGAATAAAGATACAGTATTACAGTATAAGGTATTTAACTCAGTGTGTGTATTGTTACTAGATACATTGGGACACAAATGTGTTGCCACTGTGTTGCCACAATACTAGACAGGGCACAGTGGCTCAGTGCGTAGCACATGTCGGGGCTGGTTCCCGGGCCTTTCTGTGTGGAGTTTGCTTGGTCCCCGGGCGCCTTACTGATGGCTGCCCACTGCTCCTGGCTTTCCCTGGGGGAGGATGGTCAGGATGGGATAAACGCAGAGAAGGCATTCCACCGGCGACGCCAATAATTGCATGTTTATGTGTGTGTGTGTGTGTGTGTCGCCGCTCACAGTGTGTGGTTGAAGTGTCGACCGTGTGGCAAATAAAGGACCAATGTCCTCTTATTACTTAATGTTGGGACACATTAAGTAATAATGATAGGTCATTGTATTGGAGAGAGGAGAGGAGAGGAGAGGCAATATTTCAATATTTGTGTTTTAACATAAATCCGGAAAACAACAAAACACCTTATTGATATTCTAATATCCACACAGACACACACAGATAAGTCCTGTCTCTGATTTATACACCTTTCATTCTTGTGTATTGCACCTCTTCTCACACACACACACACTCAAATATCTGTGTGCCTACAATCCATATCTCATGGGAGAGATAGAGGTTTTGTAGAGAGCTAGAGAAAGAGAGTAATCCAGGGAAACGGCACTTTAGATCTCTCCACGAGCGCCATTTACCGGTTCTTAATCGGTGTGCACCTGGGAGGGAGATGAGAGGCGCGTGACGTGTTCCCGGTGGGGTGCGCGAGAGAGATAGAAGGATGGCGGGAGTCACCGTGACCGTAAACGCCGCGTGAAAGCTCATTCAGAGTGTTGTAGCCTACAGAGCGCGCACACACACCGGACTGCCGCGGTGATCACGGCGTGAGGTCGTTCACCAGCTGTCACCGACTCCAGGCGCCGCTACCTGGACTACGGTGACGAATCCCCGTGAAGAGCGAACTCTGCGGTCGGAGGGGTAGGTGATGGTGATGTTATGATGTCATGCACGGTGATGTTATGTTATGTTTTCATGTGTTATGTTATATTATGTTATGTTGTGATGCTGTACTGTATGCCTGTGTTATGAATGTGATGTTGTTAAGCCGTTAGTCCTACTGGGTGCAACCACCGCCTTGCCAACTTCACACTTCATGTTCCCGGGTTACCGGGTCTCCGGTACCGGCGGTGGCTGATACCGAACCGAAACCCATGTCTGCGTTGTGTGTTGTTACCCATGTCTGTGTGTTATTGTTATTGAAATAAAGGAACGAATTATAAAAGACCACTGTTGTCCAATGTTAGACAACAGGTTATTGAGGCTGCAGAGTTTCACGCTGCCGTCACTAAAATCCTTTACTGGCGGTCGCCACCGGAGAAATGAACCGGAGATGTAACGGAATCCTTCATGTGTCGAGTCCCGCGTACCGGACTCGATCCCAGTCTCAACTTCTGACTACTCTGTAGAAGTCTGTCTGTCTACCTATAGCTGTGTGTCTGTCTACCTGTAGCTGTCTGTCTGTCTGTGTCTGTCTTTCTGTCTACCTGCCTGTCTACCTGTCTCTCTCTCTCTCTGTCTGTCTGTGTCTATCTGTCTATCTAGCTGTCTGCCTGTGATTGTGTCTGTACCCATTTGTCTACCTGGCTGTCTGTCTACCCGCCTGTGTGTCTGTCTGACCTGTCTGCCTATGTTTTATGTTATGGTCTCGTTGTGTTCCATGTTGCTATGGAAATGCTGTTCTATGTTACTATGGTAACAGTGTTTTATTGATTCTACAGCCAGAATCAGTCTGCATGGCAGTCGCTATTTTTCTGTCACCTTGAACACCATGATAACTCGCATTAAATGCTTTCTATCCGAGACTAAATGTGTTCCATTTCCGATCTGTGTGTTTTAAATTTGGAATAACAGGCCTACTTATGAAGGACTATTTGTAAAAATCACATCCGTCAGTGAGATGGTCCCCAGGCGCCCCCTGCAGGCAGTCTGCATAGCTGCAACTCATTAGTGGTAGGCCTACTGAGTTATTAGTAGGCGTACCTGTACCACCATCTGTTCAATCTCCACCGAACAGACACACAGTTCATCGCTTTGTTGGTTTCTCAATAATATTTAATTTGGCTGTTTATTTCCACATGTTATGTTAACAGATTATCGCTTAGTTTGACGTGAGCATTTAGTTTGATGTGAGGAAGCGTAATTTGAATAAACGTGCGTTATGTGGGCGTCGCTGTACGAGCAACTCGCACACACGTGAAGGCTCTTCTGACATTAGTGACTGGAAGAGCCTCTATCAACATCTACTAGCAGTGAGTTTATACCAAACCCGTTGGAGTCTTATGAACGGTGAAGACAAATTCGATGTAAATCATCACTCAAGACAGCTGAGAGTGAGTGTCGATCCTTTCAGTTTAAGGAGCATAACGTGTAAACTATCATGTCTGTGAAAGATTATGGTCAATATTGAATAGGTTTTAAGACACGTTGCAGACGCAGTGTGTGGGTTTGCTAAGCTGCCGTTTATAGGCCTAACAATTGTTGTCTAGGTTGACACACACACACACACACACACACACAGAGCAGCTACACAGAGCGAGATGAGGTTTTCATGTGTGTGTCTCTGCGTGCTGTCTGAGGATTAGCGTGTATGTTGACAGATTGATCCATACTGTGGATTCATGTGATATTTATAATCTAAAACCTCCACAGCTTTATTTGTATGGACGGTTTATTTTATGTAGAAGAAATATTCTCTGAATGCTCGTCCTCTCGTCGCTCTCATTTGTAATACATAGGCCTATGCTAAGAGAGCTGTGGAGAATTTATCGCAAGACACACACTGGAGAGTGATGGACAGACAGGAATGTCTATCTCCTGTCTGTCTGCCTCTCCGTCTCCAGAAGAGATGAATTCTGTCATTACTGAGTCAAACTTTTCCTCCTAAATGGCAGGTGAGTGTGACAAGAAGGAGGTATGTTTAGGTGTGAAGTGCTACCAGTGAGTTAGTGTCAGTTGTGCGACGAGAAGGTTGAGTTATGAAGTACTACCGGTGAGTTAGTGTCAATTGTGTGACGAGAAGGTTGAATTATGAACGGCTATAGGTTAGTCACGTCTGTGACTAAGCAGACAGGCGCTGGGCCATGAGGACAAACAGCAGACTGAACATGAAGACTCTGGATTCTGAACTTCTGTTTGCGCCACAATAAAAGCGTCCCTGTTATCTCCAACCGTGTCTGCTTCATTCTTTGTATCCAGCAGCAAATTATCTTCGTTGAAACGTTTGTACCATAGACCAGGCCTATTCAACTGGAGGCCTGCATGCCACATCCGGCCCATAGATCATTTTGATCCGGCCCGCGGATGATTTATTAGAACATGAACAAACAGAATCAGTTTTCCCCGAAAAGCTGTTTCTGAGCAACAATAGGAGCCAGTTAAATTTCCTCCAATAGAAAACTGTTCTATCTGCTTTGTCCCGCCCCTACGACCCACTATGTCTGTGCACACGCCAAAGTCTGTCTCTGCTGTGGTTTTACAGAGGTAAAATGTTGTTGTCCACATTGAAAAGGCGAAAGGTAGACAATGAAAATCGACATTTCAATTAGGAGTGGACTGTCAAATATATATTTAGTCATGTGGGAACCAGGCCATATGTTGGATCTGCAACGAGGCTATCGGAGTCACAAAAGAATCCAATCTGAGAAGGCACCGCATCACGTACCACTGGAACTTTAATGGAACATGTCCGACGGGTTCAGATGCTCGTCCAATCATAGCGCAGAGCCTCTCTGAATTACCGACAGAGGTTAATCATTATGGCCCGGTCGTGTTCTGAACAAGAGAGGAGTAACATAGCCTCCCTCTGTGATGCACGGATTCCATTCACAGATTCTGAAACAGTGATAGACTGAAGAAGAATGTTATTTTGTCTACAACGATAAGAAGCTGAAGCTCTTGAAACAGATGTATTCCAAACCCTTTTGGGTAAGCTATGACAAGCAGAGGTGATGTCGCCGGCTGTTGACGAATCAACGGACCGCAGCGATGTGTTTGCTGGAGAGGGTTCTAGAAGATGTGCTTGGACTTCTGTTGAATGTTAATAACATGATCACTTGTTGCTAGATTGATGTATGGCTGAGACCATTTATTTTTACAGTTCATTTGAATAATATTAATTAAATGAATAACACGATTTTTTTGCAGGTTCAATGTTAAAAGGTTCAATGTCTTTCCATCTGCCACATTAATAATAATCTGGCCCTCATAAGAAGTAAGAAGTTGAATACATATATACAAGGTTTGTACTTATTATAAAGATCAACAAATATGAATGTGTATGCAGACGCAGACACACACACACACACACACACACACACACACACGCACTAGTAGTCAAGACTAATTTAGTAATGACAGATTTAATCTCTTCAAGATGGACATCTCTCTCCATTCTGTCTGTCATAATTTCTCCACATCTCTCTTGAGTATCTATTATGAACGAGAGAGACAGAGGAGCGAACGTTCAGAGAATATTTCTTCTATGTAAAATAAATATCACATGAATCTTTCTCTCTCACTCAGGTGACGATGTCATAATGCTTCCGGTCTCCAGGTTGAAAGG
>OMKP01083448.1:0-14982 GCA_900302375.1 Bathygadus melanobranchus | reverse complement strand
CTCTCTGCCCCCCCCACCTCTCTCTCTCTCTCTCTCTCTCAGTGACGCCCCCCCGGGGGGTCAGGGAGTGTCCGACGAGTTCTGGCTGGGCTTCGATTGGCTGCTGGCGTCCTCCGAGCAGGTCGTGGTGGCACGGGTCGATGGCCGGGGGTCAGGGTTCAGAGGTCAAAGGTAACTGACCGACGGGGAGATTTCCACCAGTGCGTCATGTCATATTTGTTCGTAGAGATGACTGTTATTGTATATGTGGCTGTAGGCCCTGCCACACACCACCTAACTGGCTATAACTGGTAATATTGATGTCCCAGTGAACGTATGCACATCACAACACGCTGAAGTGATTAGCAGTTGGTTGCTTGTGGCTACGAATCATTAGGAAAAGTTTTATACAGATCCTTTATGAGACCTTTTAAATGATCTGTTTTTATACAAAATGTGACATAAAATAAGCACAGTTAATAACTAGCTAGCAATCTCCCATGACCCCATATGCATATCAGGCGACCCCAAGTGGGGTCTAGACGCACAAGTTGGGAACCACTGCCCTATCCACTGCTATGCTGCCCAGTAAGGCTAAAGTTAAGCTAAGATAAACTAAGCTATGCTCAGGTAAAATAAGAGCATAGGCCTACATTAAGCTAAGGTTAGATAAGATATGATCAATCAAGCTAAACTATGCTAAGCTATACTAAGCTATGCTGAGCTACGCTAAACTAAGGTATGCTCAGATAAGATAAGAGGATACATTAAGCTATGCTAAGCTATGCTAAACTAAGCCTTTTCAACAGATTTCTGCATCAGATCCATCAGAAGCTGGGAACAGTGGATGTACAGGACCAGCTGGCTGCACTAGAGTAAGGACACACACATACTGTACACACACACACGTGAATTCAATTGCCTTAAGGAATTCGGTCCCATTGATTTTCCTGTGACATTGAAGGTAAACTGCATTCACTTTATAAATGTGATTGATCACTGGTCTCGTTCCGCATCAAAAGGAATCGAGCGTGTCGGCCACTTTATGTTTCAGGTATCTGGGAAAGCTGCCCTACATAGACCGAACACGCATAGGAATCTACGGAGAGGTGGGCCTACATCTGTTTTACAACTGTAGCACTTTTTAAATTGTGATAAATATTACCTTCATTGGTTTCTCACCCAAGGCACTTGATTATACTTCTGAATTCTCTGTTGTTTTTTGTGTGTTGTCTTTGTGTGTCGATATTTGCATAAATCAATGGTTTATCATATACGTACGAAATCTTTCAATGAACACTTCAGTGCAAATCCAAAATCCCTCATGAGTGATCAACATTATTCTTAGTTGATCATTAGTTCAGATTAGCAGCAGTTGATGCTACTTAGCATGCAAGCTAATAAGCATAGAAGCAATAGAAACTCTCTTGCTCAACTGACAGAGCAAGGCATTAACACTGCCCAGGTTAGGGGTTCTATTCCCACTGGGGCCACCCATGCTCAGTGCACATGTATGCACTCAGCTGTTCTCGAGACTTAGCGAAAATAGCATCCCAGCAAACGGCGTGGCGTTGTTTTATAAGCGACCTCTCTGCTAACCTGCGTCGTCGCTCCAGGGCTACGGCGGCTACGTGGCGCTACAGATGCTAAAGGCGACAGCGGTGGATGAGTCCATCCACTGTGCTGCCGTCCGGGCTCCCGTCATCAACTGGTCCATGTACGGTGAGCACGTTAACCCAACCACAACCAACACACAGCCTAGCGTGGTTTAGTCACTGTCTTGCTTTACGGGCGCTCTCTCCAAAATGGCTGCCCGGCGTTGAGGCTGGCCATACAAACACATGTATGGTAAGGTTTCATTTAATTATTATTCTCACCTCGCTCTGTGCATTTTTAAATTTTCCATCACATACCATAATCATCACTACTAAGTCTAGTTTAGTTTAGTTTAGTTTATAGTGATTTTAGATCAGTTGTTGGTCGTTGATTGTGATTACTAACATGTTATCGTTACTCTTTGTTAGTCGTTGATTATCTGGTAATGTCTTATGGATGTATAGTAGTATAGTATATTAT
This sequence comes from Bathygadus melanobranchus, assembly GCA_900302375.1. NCBI lineage: Eukaryota > Metazoa > Chordata > Actinopteri > Gadiformes > Macrouridae > Bathygadus > Bathygadus melanobranchus. Next base: position 12,927 of record OMKP01083448.1, on the reverse strand, counting down.
CATTATTATTCATTCATTGGTTCCTGACTGTGCATACATGTCCTTGCAGTGTTCCTAACGTGCTCTAGTTTTGAAGGTTAGGCTAATTTGCCCCCCCCCCCACCACTGTGTGTGTGTGTGTGTGGCGTGTGTGTGCGTGTGCACGTTCTAACCTTGACCAGTTTCAATAAGCGTCCTTCTCTACTCTGTGTGTTATTCATTACATCAATAACATGCTTATGTAATTACATTTTTTAAGTAGCCTTACATAACGCGGCCATAGTCACAAGTCACAGTTAGTTATTAGATGAGTTATTAATAAACAACATATTATAGGCGAGCACGAGGCGCAAAACCAACCCACATGCATACAAGCAACATCACACGTGATTTTGCGTATTAATTGAGTTTTTCAATTCGCAAAATAATAGCCAAGTATATTTTATTGTACAATCCTTAATCAGTTTCAAAGGGCTCCATAGACCACACACATCATAAGATCATAACCCCTAACCTTAAGCCTTCTAACTAAGAACTTAAAAGACTCAAAACCCAGAGGACAGAAACCCTGGGAAGGACCCCAGAGGAGGGATCCCTCCTCTGGGGTCTGAAGCTGTCGGCTGTTGAGCCGAGAAAAACCACGCAATGCAAAAGGAATACGATGTTTTGAAAACATTTCTGAACCCCCCAACTGTTCCACAGCCTCTGCCTTCTCCGAGCGTTACCTGGGCTCCCCGTCTGCAGACGAGCAGGTCTACCAGGTGAGACGCCGTCTGCTCCTACCTGTTTCGGCTCCACACCTGTTGTGTTGTTGTTGTTGTCAATGTCGTCGTTTGTTGCCAGAGCGATATGTCACGACAGATTGGAAAGCAGCATGGAATGCCACATGTCTGTGTTTGCACTGTGGTGTGTGTGCGCGTGTGTGTGTCTGTGGGAAGTGAGAGAGATTGTTACTATTTCTGATTGTTTAGGTCATTTCTGAGATTTTTTTAGTTTCAAGGGATTTTCAGTGACCACAGAGACGGGGTTTGGATCCCCAGAAGTCTGCTCCTTGATAACATGCCTTCTGAACACACTGTGAATCGCTGCTGGATACACAACAGTACACAGACTGCTCAAAGCTGCCTACACGTACGCTGTCCTCAGCGTACGTGTAGGCATTGGGGATCAAACCCAGAACCATTGTAGTGGGAAAATCAAACTCCCTCTTCCCTAGACTGTGCCATAATATACATTGTTCCTCAAAGAAAAAATCTTTCAATAAAAAAACAGCTTTGTACAAAGTGACTCCCAGGTGAGGCTGAGAAGAATCAATTCATACAATCAATTTTGGAGCTAACCGCTAACTACGGAAAATGTCAAACACCGCACGACAAAGTAAATAACAGTCAGAAAATAACTGACCAGCATGAAAGTATCTCGCCATGTGTTCTATCTTACATACGTGTCGCGGCAGAAAGGTTTGAATAATACGTTCTTTTTATATCGCGCTTTCTAAACACACAAAGACACGTTGCGTCAGAAAGCATAACATGGAAGAGTTAAAAAAAATACAGCAAGGAGATATTGATTTAAAAGCTGCATTAAAACATGTACAAACATACACATGAAGAGACGTTAAAAGTGCTTTTAAAAAGCTGTGCTTTTAAAGAGCTGTGCTTTTAAAGAGCTGTGCTTTTAAAGAGCTGTGCTTTTAAAGAGCTGCTTTTAAGAGACTCCCACCTCCCGACCCGATTATTACCGAAACAAAACCAACAGCAGGTTGGCGTGGCGTGGGGTTGTTTTTCCTCACCTTCAAACAAACACATATTCAAAGCCGAACAAAAGACGGAAAAAAAACCAACGCAAGGCACATCTCCAAACCAAGCTGTGTACACAACGAACACAAATAAAACACAGGAACACAGCCCGAGGGAAAGTGTCAGAGTCACATTATGTCTCCTTCCTGTGAAGGTGAAAAAGTGTGTGTGTGTGTGTTCCCCCACTCTAAGTGGGTTGCTGATATCTGGGCCAGAAGAGGCTATTTTTGCGACCCATGGTTGGGGGGGGCTGGGGGCCTGGGAGGGGAGTATGTCAGGTCATTGGCTTGGTTGCCCTCGTCCTCTGAGAGAGAGAGAGAAAGAGAGAGAGAGAGAGAGAGACTAACCAAGGTATAAAATCTAACATATCTTCTTTTTTCGCCACCTTCTCCCACCTAAAAGTCTTTTTTTATCGTGCTCATGTCCAGGCATCGCTGGTGCTGCCCAACCTGAGGTCCCAGCCCAGAGGGGGGCTTCTTCTGGCCCACGGGACAGCCGATGGTACACACACACACACACACACACAGGATATACACAACATACATGTACATATACTGTTACTGTCCTTCTTGTAGTAGTATGCATACAGCTGCATAAACATCAGGACTGGAAATATATTTATACACACATACACTGTAGTGTAGATAATGAACATGTACATAGACAGTGTACATATGCTGTGTATACATATACATTCATATACATATGCTGTACAGATGCATAAACATACATATAAGGCCCTCGTTTTTCAATCCAAACACATTTGATGCATTCATTTAGAAACACTTTTTATTGGATACAAATAGTTTGCTTGCTGAGACCCTTGGTTCAACGTTAATTGTGTATATTGTGTGTATATTGAATATGTGTGTTTCTGAACTGATATTCAAAGTCGCTACCCTGTTAGTAGTATCGGCCTGTGTGTTGATTATCATTATTCTCGTTCACTGTAGTTTTGTATGTGATGTGATGTCACACTGTCTCCCTCCCAGCCAACGTTCATTTCCAGCACTCAGCGGAGCTCATCAAACACCTGATCAGGATCGGAGCCAACTACACCATGCAGGTCTCATCTACTCCTTCATGTGACTATGTACTTATTTAATAATAATGATAATGATATGAGATAATGAGAACTTTATTTTTACTCCTTTCAAAGACAAAGTTACAAAGTGCTTTACAATAAAAAAATTTAAAAAAATGAATGAATAAAAGTAAATAAGATAAAATAATGCAAATAGTCAGGGGGTAGAGCGGTTGTCTGGCAACCGGAAGGTCGCTGGTTCGATCCCCAGCTCCCCCTAGCTAAGTGTCGGTGTCCCTGAGCAAGACACCTAACCCCAACTGCTCCTGACGAGCTGGTTGTTACCTTGCATGGTTGACACCGCCGTGTGTGTATGAATGGGTGAATGTGAGGCCATGTAACGCGCTATATAAATGCAGTCCATTTACCACAACCAATGCCATCAGGTAAGAAAAACCATCAGATAAAAGTGAGTCTTAATAGAGGATACCGAGTCCCCTTTAGCAACAAGTTGAGAGGTTGGAACAATTAGCGGGTTCACTGCTGGAGGATCTCAACGATCAGGCGCATAGGGAGTCAGCAGCTCACAAATAAGGCAGCAGCCTGACCGTTCAAGGCTTTAAAAACAATCAGTGAAATCTTAAAATCAATTGAAGGGCAGTATTAATTGGTGTAATGCTACTTCTCTTAGTATGTGTTAAAAGTACGTTAAGTACTTGTTGTAGTGTATCATCAGGGGGGGGGGTATTTGATTTCAGTTGGGTTTTAGTTTCATTAGATATTAGATATTTACCACTTCACCTGGATTATGGATTTGCCTTTTTGCCGTCAAACGGAAAGAAACTGTCTATATTTGTCGCCATAAATGTCTTAGCCAACTCATCCACTTTCTTTCAAATTATACCGTTATTAAAGTTAAAGTACTTTACAATATGTTGTATGGTGTTTACCTGAAAAATCTCCCAGAGCGGCAGTATCAATATAATATATTAAATATGTTTTCCTCCTAAACTGACATCATCCATTAATTTTGTATGTTTACAGATTTATCCAGATGAGGGCCACTTCCTGTCGCCAGGCAGCCAGCTGCAACTTACTCAGTCTCTGATTGGCTACTTCAGAGCATGCCTGCTTGAGTCGCCACCGTCGTTACGACGACAGCAAGACGAAGACTGAGGCGAGATCACGCAATCAAGATCGGGGGGTCCAAACACGTGTGCCTGTGCGTGTGCGTGGGTATGTGTGTGTACATGTTTTGTTGTGCATGTCATTAGTTACTGAGCCTTTTTCTTTGTGTGCGTGCGTGATTATGTAAAGTATTTTATACCTGTAGCACAGTGTCAGAAGGACTACAAGTAAATCAAATGTTTAAGGGTTAAATTATTAGACCAAGTGGAAAGACGATACAGCAATGTTTCAGCAGTTTTTGGGAAGCAGTTCCTAATAGTAGACAAATCACTCTCGATCCCCAACTTATAAATACATATAGTGACAAAGACCTGTTGATAGTGCAATAGAGTGCGTGTGTGTGGTTTTCCATTTGTGTACTGCAACCTGTCCAGTCCAACGATTGCGGCAGCCTCATGATTTTTATGACAAGGTTATAAACACAGCTGTCTTTCCAAACCAACTGCGAGCAAATTACCCTTTGATAAGCTAGTATTGGTCATTTCCCCACTGTGCTTTTGCTGACGTTTGATAGCAATAGTCAAACCATACCTGATAAGTTTCTTCAAGCAGTTTTATTAGAAAACTGATTTGAATACAAGGAATATTTGAATTTGCGCTAAATGTAATTTAATTAAACACCATTGCTTATTATCGAGCTGGTTTGTGGCGTCACAAGGGTCCCTGCACGTTACGTCTTACTGTTTGGAGAGTGGCATTACGTTAGGTTACGTCTAGTCAGGTCGACCATACAATACTTATTTACACCAACTTATTGTCACCAGAACTCACTTTTACTGTCGTTTTTTGACATTTCACATCTGCAATCTGTCAGACTTTTCAGATTGTTATCGATTTGTAATCTTATTTTTAACTATAGGTCTCTAGGGTCGAGAAAGCACTGCAGGGGTCATTATGGATGTTTGAATAATTAATAAATTGAGTCTTTCACTATTCAAGACAGTCTTTATTCTTTGGATAAGTTGATTCAATTTTTGTTTTGAATACCAAAAGATGCTTTGTGTAAAATAAATTAAGAAAATAAAAAAACCTCCATGAAAGGCTTTTAGATTTTTCATTCTTAAAAGGTAGCAGTGCCATCTTGTGGTAGCAGGCAGTATCTCACCATCGTACACAATTCTGGGAAATGGATTCCAGATGAACGACTTCTATATTTGGCTGATGTGAGACAAAGATGCCATTCATGCTTTGAAAGGTTGAATCACTGCCCCGCCCCCACAGTAACCAACATGGAAGCTATTCTAAAACCCATTTTACTTAAAATTAGAGGTTGTTTATTTTAATAGAACAAAATTGTATCCCCAATTGTAGACATAGCTTTTCTTTAAACCAGGAAAGAAGAATCAGAAAAAAATGATCTCAGGTATTAAACTTTTTTTCTTTTTTTAATTTAAAAACAAGTTACAGATACAGCTCTCCAAGTTGAAGAATTATAGTATGAGTCAACTAAATAGATCCAAACGCCATGGGATTGAGTCTGTTTAGCCAAATTTCTGCATGGCAGTATCTTGTTAAAAAACAAAAAAAAACGTGAACAGTATTTGTTTAAATAACATGTCCAGGTAGAAAATTATTACGATTTTCAGACATGAAAATCATTTCATTTCGAGCAATTTGTTGGCTAACAGACGTGGCTGGTTTTACCACCACCATACCTGTGCAGGTAAAGGCAGCCACACCTGTACAATAATATCTATGTTTTGTCACTCTCCGTCCGTCAAGACATTTTAATACTCCTCGCCCTCTTCATCCTCTTCACAAGAGTCAATGCCCACCTCTTCGTAATCCTTCTCCAGGGCGGCCATGTCTTCTCTGGCCTCTGAGAACTCTCCCTCCTCCATGCCCTCCCCGACATACCAGTGGACGAAGGCCCTCTTGGCGTACATCAGGTCGAACTTGTGGTCCAGACGCGCCCAGGCCTCGGCGATGGCCGTGGTGTTGCTCAGCATGCACACGGCCCTCTGCACCTTGGCCAGGTCACCTCCCGGCACCACCGTGGGGGGCTGGTAGTTGATGCCCACCTTGAAGCCAGTGGGGCACCAGTCCACGAACTGGATGGAGCGCTTGGTCTTGATGTTGCCGATGGCCACGTTCACATCCTTGGGCACCACGTCGCCACGGTATAGCAGGCAGCAGGCCATGTACTTGCCGTGGCGAGGGTCACACTTCACCATCTGGTTGGCTGGCTCGAAGCAGGCGTTGGTGATCTCTGCCACGGTGAGCTGCTCGTGGTAGGCCTTCTCCGCGGAGATGACGGGGGCGTAGGTGGCCAGGGGGAAGTGGATGCGGGGGTAGGGCACCAAGTTGGTCTGGAACTCTGTCAGATCCACGTTCAGGGCGCCGTCGAAGCGCAGGGAGGCGGTGATGGAGGAGACTATCTGGCTGATGAGGCGATTGAGGTTTGTGTAGGTGGGGCGCTCGATGTCCAGGTTTCGGCGGCAGATGTCGTAGATGGCCTCGTTGTCCACCATGAAGGCGCAGTCGGAGTGCTCCAGGGTGGTGTGGGTGGTGAGGATGGAGTTGTAGGGCTCCACCACGGCGGTGGACACCTGGGGCGCGGGGTAGATGGCGAACTCCAGCTTGGACTTCTTTCCAAAGTCGACTGAGAGACGCTCCATGAGCAGGGAGGTGAAGCCGGAGCCTGTTCCCCCACCGAAGGAGTGGAAGACTAGGAAGCCCTGGAGACCTGTGCACTGATCAGACTGGGGACAGAGAGGGAAGGAAGGCACAAGTTGACATTAAACTACGGAACAAAGGTTGGAGAAAACCTGGAGCGCCAACTTCAGATTGGAACGCATAGAACATTAAAGGGCCCCAGACATGAGGTTGATCAGCCATCAAACTCTACCCATTAGTGACATCACAAATGAGTGCCCACCCAGATGTATGATGGATAGACCACCCCCTACAAATTGGCGTTGTCCATCCATTCATTTGGATGCACTTTGGGCTAGACTAAGTGTTACAGGAAGGATGTGAAGCAGTTTTTAACTGCAATTTTACGTCGACACGTCTACAAAATTTTAAGGACACTAATGTGAATATCACCAACAGAACCATGTAAAAACCAATACATAGGAGTGACTCCAGATGACATTATGGAATAGAAAACATTAACCCCCCCCCATCCTTACCAGTTTGCGAATCCTATCTAGGACAGAGTCTATGAGCTCCTTGCCAATGGTGTAGTGGCCGCGGGCGTAGTTGTTAGCTGCATCCTCCTTCCCTGAGATGAGCTGCTCCGGGTGGAAGAGCTGGCGGTATGACCCTGTGCGCACCTCATCTGGAGCGGAGAGAGAGGGGAGGGGTTTTGTTAAAGCAGCTATTTCTGAGAAAATGGCGGACGTATATTTTAAACCACCCGACCTCTGGTTCAAGTCTCCCAGCTTTAGTTAAACCCCCCCCCCACAAAAAAAACCAACCCATATCTTAACCCATAGCAGCCCTAACAGAACTAGTGCTCTTTACTACAGCCGTCCGCTACAGCTAACTGCTATGGCTAACTGCTACGGCTATAAAACATTCTCTACCGTTGCACTCGTTTGGTATACGTGACCAGAATTTGTTCAAGCTATTTAAGAAACTGAAAGAAAAATACAAGTCTTGCCGACTTACCGATAACGGTAGGCTCCAGGTCTACGAAGACGGCGCGGGGCACGTACTTCCCGGCGCCGGTGTTGCTGAAGAAGGTGGTGAAGGAGTCGTCGTAGCCCGTGCTGGGCTTCTCTGAGGGCATCTGTCCGTCAGGCTGGATGCCGTGCTCCAGACAGTACAGCTCCCAGCAGGTGTTGCCCATCTGGACGCCAGCCTGGCCCACGTGTACGGAGATGCATTCACGCTGGAGGAGGAAAGGTCACGTTCGATTTAGTTGCTTAGCGAGTGCCTGACTTTCTGTATGCATGCTGATGTGCAGAAGTCGTTTTAGGCGCAGGTAGGGAGTTGACATTACAATTTAGATAGAAGGCACAAAAGATTATGTCAGAAAGGAACGTTTTACTGATGTCAAACTAAATGCACGAGCTTTTCCTGGCCATCAAAACACAAATTCATTGACCAAATAAAAACCATTCCAAGTAGATGCTGAATTGAGTAGGCCTACAGTATAGTTTGTTGTAGCCCTAACATGTCCACTAGGGATAGAACAAGCAGTGGTTTTGACACTTCCCCACCCCACTGTGGCATTTCCTAATCGGGGCCAGAAATGCCAAACAAGTGTTGAAGACAAGTCAGGACTCTGCAGTACTCTCATGTGAAGTGTCGTCAGAGTCTTCCTTCCAGGCCTTCCCCCACCCCACCCCCAACTCCGCTCTGTTCACACCAGCGGTAGAGAAAACGAAACGCTTGTCTTAATGGACATTAATAACAGGGTGAGTGACAGGGGGCGGTCTACTTGGATACAAGGTGTCACAACATGTCACTTATGATAATTAGATATCGTGAACCACTTTCCAAATTCAGCCCAGATCCTGTTTGGAAAGGAAACTACTGAATACGGTTTTCCCCAGGTACAATTGCTACTTTTACATCATTTAAAGTAAAGTACTTTACTACACCCCCCCCCAAGCAATAAGCACTCTAATTAGCACATGCAGGTAATTAATCCATGTACCAAAACCATACCAGCCATTCGGGAGGTTACCAAAGGTTCAATTTTGACAAGTGGGTGACACATAACCAAAGGGGTGTTCACCCTGTACTAGGATTAGTCCTCTTTTGTGTTCAAACTCCAGCCACTCTGCCGAAGAGAACGGACGTGACCCAAGTGGAACTTTTGACGAGATGTGCATTCCAAGTCGCTCTAGGGAGCTTCCACTCACAAAAAAAAAAAAAACCTCCAGATGTTGTCCTCAATATGCCCATTGTACCCCCCCCTGAGCAGGGGATGTAAGACATTTTTGGAATGCACCCTATGAAAAACCACAAATCTTTTGAGAAACTTAAAAAATTGCTACTAAAACTGACATTAAGCTGCTTAGTTTGTTCACACGACTTCATATCAAATAGTCACATTTTTACATTTACTTAGTTTGACAAATTTATTTCGACCAGCAACAAAACATGTTCAATCCAAAGTAAGCCGATATGTAGTTATGACACCACTGCAGTGATCTTGTTGACAAAATGTGAAACTATCTGAAATTGTCCCCGTCACTAGTTATGAATGTTGACCCGATTAGAGTTAGCCCCATTTCTGTCCTAGCCACCAACACGAGTGCCTCGTCATTACTGTGAGGGGTGGATCACATCAAGGAACTGCGCAATATCAACCCCCCACCCCCCGAAACCCTGACAAGCTACAACGGCTATTCTATTTTCCATTTAGTCATTTAGGGGACACTTCAGCCAACGCGGCCAACTGTGAATGCATTGTTCTGAATACAATACTATTCCTCTTCGGCTGTGTACGGAGTAGATGACTGTGGGTCTATAAAAAGACTTGATTAATGAACTCCCGTGGGGCTTTATGGACAGGACAGCCGTCCCAAAGACAAATACTAATAGAGTGGATTAGGATCAAATAATAATCAAAATTATGTAAAAAAAAAAAAAAATCCCAGAGAACGTAATGACAAATCTGTTAAGAAAACAAGTACATTTCTTTATTCCACAGACAAGTGATTTCCATACCACACACTAACAGATGGATTGTGTGTAATTACTCTACAAATAAAGCTCTTTCAAGAGTCAAAAGTAGTTTATGCCCCCATTTGAAATCATATTATGGGGTATTATGAATCTGCAGTGTATGCACTTTAAACGCCTGTTTGGTAATCATTAACTAAAAGTGACTGTAGCCAGACACTGGGGACCTTGGTTGGCACTTCCGGTTTTGACAAACTGTCAATTACCTACTTCCGCAATCACTAAACGCAGATTGCAACGAGTCATAAAACAGAAGCAACTTTCAACTGAGGCCTATGGACGGAAACATTTTTTGAATGCTACCATGTCAGTTAGTCGCCAACCTTGAAAGACATGATACGCCAGGAATCATATTAAACCAGTATGCACGTAACTATGATCTACAATGTGGTACGAAATCACAGAAGACTATTTACATTAGGAGTGAAAAAGATGTTGCTTTTAATATTCCAACCCCCCCCACCAACCTTAAAAAAAAAAAAAAGACACGTAAAATATATTATTTCACTCTTGAAGTTACCAATAGCCAAGGACAGGGATTATGATAAGACCTAATTCGATGAGTCACATTTTTGGTGCAACTCTATAAAACTAACCTTAAAAGTCCTGCGCACGCCCCTCCAAAAGGCGCGCAGCTCACATAGGCCCGGCTCGCCCGCATCTGCTATTATAGTGCGCACTTTTTTATTTGAAATACATTAGCGTGTCTAGTCTGCCTCGTAACAGCGTTTCTCTTGCCTGAGAGCCAACATACATTCTTTATATAGATGTACCGTTTTGTGAATCATCGATTATCTCAAAAGGACATTAGGGTTATTAGTGTCAAGCGGGGCCAAGCAGGGAACGTAATGACCCCACAGGCCCGATTACGGTTTACGCGATCCTATTGAGATAACAACAAAATAACCATTTCCCCCCGCTCCTATGCGGTAATCACGAGTCCAAAAATCCATCATCATGTGATAAGTTATTTTGTATGTTTATCCCCTCGGGAATGCCCTCCTCCCCTCCCCTCAGTCATTATGGGTTTAATGATTTCTATGCGCACTGAGCCCAGTCTTACCAGTTGCACACTAATATGAGTAGGAGAGATTTTCTTTTTAACAAATATTTACCACCCCGCGAGTGGGGTGGTATGGCGTCGTTGTCGGCCATTACACGACAAAAAAAGACCTGCTAAAATTAAATTAAAACGCTATATGGCTTAAAAACAGCTACACGACATACGTTGGCATTGGGAGCCAATCCATTTGTATTATCATATTGAAATAGGGGAACGCTATTCCAGGCCATTTAAAACGATTGTGTCGGCGTTTGCCAGTCCCCCGAGTGGTCACTATAAGAACTACAAATGCAGAAATCTGACGAAGGCCACATCACCATCCCCGTTCATTAAACGGCAAATATTTAGTCTTTAGACATGACATCCAGTGCGGTTGACTTTCGTTATCATAGACTGGTGTGGTGCTCTCCGCTGACTGCCCCCCAGAGAAGAGGCCTTTTATTTCAGTCTGCGTCAAATAGTTCGCAAAGTTGATCACAAGTTGAGCCCACGAGCGAGAAAAAAGAAAAAGCGCATTCAGTTGCGTCATGTTTTTTTTTTTTTTTTTTTTTTAACAAAGCCGCCCATACAACGGATTAGATAAAGGACGTATAGTCCAACGTTGTGTCAAATATGTTATGACAGAAAGCAATTAGTGTAATCTAAAACAAAGACCCTTTTGAAATAAAGACATCGCCTCCTCCCCTTGTCAACCTACAAACGCAGTTGCCTTTTGCTGACCTGTTTAAAAGAAAATGGCTGAAAGAAAAATCCTGAAATGTGTCGATAGGAAAATAAAGTAACGACTTACCATTTTATCTAAGTATTTTTGTCTTTGGTCGACGTGGAGGTGAATAAAATGTTGATACTTGATACAGTCTCACAACGCACCTATAATGTGGTCCCCGTGAGATCGTCGTGGAGTTTGCGCAGCGCGCTTTGTAATTTATACTGTGGAGGCTGGGGGCGGGGCCAAGTGACGCGCACACAGCCGAGTCATATAAGGAGGACGTTCGAAAAACGTGAAGAACATTAATGTGTGTTTGTTTACATCGCATACCCCACTACATGTTCATCAAATATAAATAATCACGGATAATACATACATGATACCCGGTCGCAGTTTGATCATATATAGCCTAACATTACAGCGATAACTATTTTTAAATAAGGCGGTTAAAAGTAATGTACGGCAAGTGAAATAGGACGAAATTGATAAAACGCAGATATGTATGTCACGTTAACGTGATTAGTTTATTGAATCACAATATTTAGTCGATATGATACGCCACTCGGCATTTAACTACTTTGGATGTCGTTAAATATAAAGGCATTCATTTAGCAATAGTGAGAAATAGGACTGCACTTTTAATTTAACCCCCAGTATACAGTATGCATTTGAAATCTGAAATTGCTTGTTTGTATGAAACCAAAACATATTCTGGTTATGAAGCTATAACTTTAGTGTTGTGAAGTTTTCCTACACAGAATACCAGCAACCGAAGTCCCACCAGAAACTAGAAATCCACTCTTTAACCACTAGATGTCCTCCTTTCCTTCTTTTTCAGGCCTTGCTGCGAATCTGCAGCGACTTCTGATGAGATGTCATGATCCGATTCCAACATGTTACGTGTGAATATTGAATCCATTCAAGGCGATACAGCTGGATCAACGTAAAATATCATTTTTTCATGAGGATATTTTGTTTGTAATCTGCTCAACGTCAACTAAGAACAAACACCGTATGCATGCGTTTACATTCACATAATTGTAGGATTTCCAACGATGTGATGTATTGGTTGTTTCGGGTCTCATAGTCGGGTCTAAAACCACATAGAATCGTGATCTCTGTCTCGACATGTAGTTTCACCACTCACATCGTTACACAGTGTCATTACATTAATTGGAATATGACAAGTAGAGTGAGTGTGTGTGTGTGTGTGTGCTTATTTTGGAGACACCCCGCCCCAAAATATATGTGTGTTTGAGATGAGACATACAATATATAAACAAAGTGTGTGGAGAGAGAGAGAGAGAGCGAGAGAGAGACATGCACGCAGGCATGCAGACACACAGATACACACAGACAGACAGAGAGAGAGAGAGAGAGAGAGAGAGAGAGACATACAGACAGATAGAGAGAGAGAGACATACAGACAGATAGAGAGAGAGACAGGCAGACAGAGAGAGAGAATCTTCAGACCAACCACCTACGGTTCTTTAGCCACAGCTTCATCCTCCCAAAGTGTCCC
>OMKP01083442.1:0-12029 GCA_900302375.1 Bathygadus melanobranchus | reverse complement strand
TACACCTCCCGAACGTACACACACACACACACACACACACACACGTATACACACATGCACTCTCATCCCCCTCACCCTCCGTCAGCCACCCACTGTGTGCTACGTCAGTGGCAGACAGGGGTGGTGGGCTATAAAGGACCGGGGGACTTTGACAGTAGAGCAGAAGAACCCGGTCCACTTCCAAATCTAGACGACCAACCTGCAATTCAGGACAGAAACAGAGAGGACTTTTCCCCTCCGTCTCTTAAAAACTGAAAATCTTCTACAAATCTGTGACCAGTGTAAAGGGTGAGGAGCTCTCTCTCTCTCTTGCTCTCTCTTGCTCTCTCTTGCTCTCTGGCTCTCTTTCTCTCGTTCCCCCTCACACGCTATAGCTCTCTCTGCCGTCCACACCGGTGGTGAGTTAGTGCGCTCCACGTCTCTGTCACAGCATGCAGCTCCTGGTGGTCTTGGCAGCTCTCATGGGGGTTGTGTTCAGCGTGAAGGCGGCCGCCGTGCTTCCCGCCGAGGACCGGAGCAACTTCCACACTAACAGGGTGAGGAAACCACGAGCGTTTGTCCTTCTTTTTATTTTTATTTTTTCATATTTTTTAAATCAAATGTGTTATTTTTGTTCTGGGAAGTTGTCCGTGGACTGTGGCGTTTTCCGTAGAGAGGAATGCATGAGAATTGGGTTTACACTCATTTAGATTACATTTCAGTTGCTTTTATTTCATTAAGAGAGTGATATTTGGTTTTCTTGATTTTATTCTTTCCATAAATCTTTTTAATGGAGTTTAGTGGACTGTATGTTTTTGTGTAGAGAGGAATAAACAATTTGGAATGCTGTCATTTAGATTTAATTTAGATTTTTACAGTTCTGGTCATATGTGACAATTCAAATTCCAAAATGTAATCATATCCTTGTTGTGTTGTATAAAATATTTCTTTATTGAAATATTTCTCGGTTTAAATGTTAATTCTGCACTTTGAAACGGTATCAACGGTGTACACATTTCTTTAGCCCACGGAATCATGTTTTCATGACAAACTACGTTCACGCGTGCCTCATTCAGCTGATGAATAACCGGCAGCTGTCTCTTCTAACTCAGGAGCTCAGCAAAGAGCGTAAGGAGCTGATCCTGAAGCTGGTGTCCGGACTGCTGGACGGTGCGGCCGACTCCAACATGCTCCCCGGGGAACCTTCCCTCCTGGACCTCGAGGAGCCCCTGGAGTCAAGGCTGGAGGAGAGGGCCGTCTACAACCGGCTATCGCTTCCCCAGCGCGACCGCAAAGCCCCGTGTAAAAACTTCTTCTGGAAGACCTTCACGTCCTGCTAGCAGCGTGCCCCCACCCCACCACCCTCCCCTTCTCAACAAAAAAACGCACCAGTCTCTCTCGTCCTTCCGGAAAACGACCAAGTTCAGCATAAACTGTAGTATGTAGACCTCGGCTCTACATATCACCTCTACGGATAAGCGTCTCTAAATTATGAACTTCAGTGACACTGTCTGTCTTTTCGTTTCAAAATACTGATTATTTATTGATCTGTGTATTGTATACCATGTATGTGTTTATGTATGTAATTATTTATTTTAGGGTCGACAATAAAGCATGGATATGATATTTGAGATGGTGATGAAGATGCTTTACTTTTTAGCCCATTAGGTTGTCAAAGTCAGTGAAGTTTCACGTTCTTCAATTCATTTAATTTTTTAGAAATGGCTATATTTTGCCTCCATCTGCCTTAAAGTACCAGGTATTGCGACGCGTGTATGCCAAAAGTTGAAATAATTGAACTTAATGTATAAATCTGGAAAATGCTCAGTATGTACTGTATATAAAAAAAAGACAAACATTTCTAAAAGACAACACTGGGTTGATTTTTATTTATTTTCCTGATGAAGAGGACACCGATTGGACGTTGAATAGCAGTTCACCTGCTGTCTTTAAACAACAATCAATTGATTCCAAAAAAAGACTGCAGATATATCTTGTAAAGGATGTCGTTTTAACACATCCCATCGTCTTTGTATTTTACTGCGTCTCCCACTCACTCACTAATAAATTCACAGTCACAGGATGAGGGTGAAGCATGTTGAAATCTTGCGCTCAGCGGTAAAAGTCAGCAAAACAGAAACGTCTATTACATATTCACACGCACGGATAATATCAGTTGATCACTTGTTTGTAGGACTTCACAGCAACAACGAAGCACAGTTAATCAACCAGTCAACCAATCCTCGAGGCGATGATATAAAATGTTCCCTGGAGTCTATTCATTTCAACACTCAGTGTGCCTCAGCACCATGGAGAGGAGAAGTACTGTTGTTTTCAGACCAGAGAAATGAGCTGGCGAACCAAAAGTGGCCAGTGTTTTTCCATTGGTCCTACAGCACTCTCCACGTATTCCTGTAGGAGTGAGTATAGGTGTATTCATCATACAACGGTCAACTACACACGACACACGCTCCCACAGGCACTCTGTACATATTAATACATTTTAGGAGAAGGTTTTGCAACTACATATGGAGGTAGTGTATGGGGTTGTTGACGGACACGTGCAAATATTGACGTGAGAGCTGTGGGCACCATATTAGACCACTGATGGATTTCACAACATAAATTCTATGCTGGGGTAATTATGAACCTGTCAGTGATGTATCGTGTAAGTGTGGACTGTTTGTCCCGCTGTGTCAACCAAATCGTGTTCGAGGTAATGTTCGTGTTGATAAAAACATGAAATATTAGAAAGACAGATGTGAAAGTAAACAAGAGACACTTTTTAAATGTCACATTTTATAAACTTTGGGCTATGACAACAAAGTGTGAATAATGCTGCCTACACAGCCCATTACTTGAAGGTTACTTATAACTTAAATCTTGAACCTGTTTAGAGATGGAGATCTGTATTCATGGCACATCTAAAATAAAGAATTAAGCCATAAGAGTATTATACATTTTGATCAGATGCTGAATTAAAATGAAAATGTGCCTGTAGAGCATACCCTGATCAATAATCAGGCAATAATTTAGTTATGCATAACATAAACAGTGATTTCATCAAACTCACAGTCCAATCACATGGCTTAGGTTACCTCCGTAAAACACAATAATAATAACAACAACAACAATAATAATAATAATAATAATAATAACAACAACAACAGCAATAATAATAATAATAACAATAATAATTTGAATACTTTTAACTTTTTATTAAATAGATTTACATTGTAGCAAAGCATTGTGAGAAACTAAGCTTCAGACTACAGTACATTTGTCATAAATACATAAGTGCCCCTGTAAGGCGATATATTGTTGTCTCCCTCTTTCGACAAATGTGTTACTTTTTGTAAGTTGCTTTGGATAAAAGCGTCTGCCAAATGCTCTAAATGTAAATGTAAGGCTGAATAAATATTAGAATAATTGTTATTCATTATGGACCTAGAACCAAGAACCCTAATATTTGACAACTCAATACGATAAAAAAAAGAAAAAGCTTTCAACAAATTATACACATAGAAAGCAATATGTCATCATAAAGATCCTATTTTCTGTCTGTTCATAAAAAAAAATTGTATTCCACAAATAAAAACCTTGTATAATGACACTACATTAATACTACACTGGGCAATGACTGTAACAGACAAAGCAGACATCATAACAAAAAAACATCATTCAAACATTCATTCAGAATCAACATTAAAGGACAAGAAAGGACTCTTGAATAGAGCCTTGTGGCACACCACAGGTCATGAGGTGAACCACAGGGAACATGTTACCCAGAACACACAAAAAAGAACCAGTGCCACTGTAACAGCCGAAATACATGGGACACGCCTGCCGCAGAATGCCCGCAGTGTAGCACATCCATTACAATCAACTGATCTTACAATCAACAATCTGTTTAAAAACGATTAAAATAAATAACTCATTGTACCAGAGACAATGCGACGCAGCAGAGCAACCTCAGGGTTGTTTTTACACGGCACATTAAAATAAATAAATCAAATCAATGTGTATCCATGATAAAATGATTTCAATTCAAATAGTACCTCTTACTATAGCCTACACTTCCAAAGATTAACATTTACATTTACATTTAGAGCATTTGGCAGACAAAACTCAATATGCACACAGTGAAGCCGATCATCTATGTGGAAAAATACTGGCAATGGCACACAACCACACGCTACAGAAACAGAGTCTGTGTAGCAGGTATAAAACCCCGCTCCGCCCCATGTACGTGACACGCTGCGTCCGTGTCCCATGTATTTCGTCAGTAAGTCGCTTTGGATAAAAGCGTTTAAATGAGTAGTAATGTGGGTTGTGGAGGAGGGTTGTGAAATCTAACAGGAGCTTAACCAGCTGAGTGCAGTGTCCTTGATGCACACCTGTTTGAGTCGTTTGTAGTCCCCCGTGTCATCGGCTGCACTTAAAGTATTTATATCAAGTTTGATTTAGTCAAAATGTTGACAAAATTGACTAAAACCTTGGGCCTGTAATTGCAATACAATAGAAATTTTGGTTGTTTCTGGGAAATTGGTTGAACCGTGACAGAAATACAATTGTGACTCCTGAAGTTGTTAGTAAGAAAATACAGGGCCCATCTGTACAAAAACGTGAGCCGGTGAGGGTGTGTCTGGATTTAATATGAGCTATTGTTCAGTTTGACAGCAATGCTAGTCAATTTCAGGTCAAAATACAGAGTTGTCTCTGTATATGGTGATATCGTGGCCACGGGGTGCAATCTGAGTCGAACGTTCTTGACTCCGTTTATGAATTGAAATCAATCATTCATCTTTTATACGGTGATGAGGCGGGGGGTTATAACAGTCTATTACACTGAATAGAATTATTGGGTTTTATTATGCTGGTTTTCTGCTATTGGATTAGAGATGCCACTCATTTGTCTTGAACTGCCTACTGATATTTCCAGAACCCATAAAATATGTTTAAATGAGTCTTCTTTCATTTTGCTTCCCGCTTTTCCTCAATCTTCTCTTAAAGTTGCGCAGTGCTTGTGGAGCGGGGGAAGGGTGGAATAGAAGCATATTGAATAAAACAGCTTGGTGATCCAGCTCACAAATATCCTTAATCTGAATATACCGTATGTGTGTGCGTGTGTGTGTGTGTGTGTGCAGGAAGGACGGAGGGGCAACATAGTGTCATCGCTGGGGTGTTTGGGTCCCTGCCGAAAGGTACTGGGTTCGATCTCCGATGTCCACAGTGTACCTGTAGGCCTCCTTCAGCAAGATGCTTAACCCCTACACACTCCTCATTTAACTGAATGACATGCATCTGAATTCACTATAAGTGGCTTTGGATACTAATTAGTCAATAGCAAGTGTGTGTAGGCACATAAACACCTTGTGTCAAAAGTGCTAATGGGAAATGTTTGGAAGGAACAACGTATTTTGGTAGAACGTGAGACATGGACAAATCACTCAACATTGAACACAGAATGAAGTAGCTTAGAGAAATCTCGCACTAGTTGTCTTGTGTGATGTTTAGGTTACAAGGCACAGCAGTGAAGACTCTTTACAGTTTCTCATAACAACACCATATTCAAGACCAGGATCAAACGAACAGGTGGGAATGATCACTTTGTTCGGTAGCCATATAAGGATCACACGCAGTTGAGCCAGGAAGTACCTTCATCGTGATCTGATCCTCTTTTAGAGTCAGGTTGGCGCTGAGTCATGGTCTCATTGAACGCAGATAGATCAATTTCCATGAACTCTGAAAAAAAAGCCCCTGAAAAAGAAGCCCAATATATGCAGAGGGAAGGTGGGAGCTCAGTTTGGGGAGCTGTGTCATTTCCTCATTCATTCAGTTAAATCATGTCATCTCCCTTTCTAAGCTGGATGAATAGGACATGATTGCCTAAACGTGTGCTTCCCCCCCACCAGATAATAAGACATAAGTAGACGTAAATTAGAGAGAATGAAAAAAGTACAAGTGGAACATTTTGGGTCATTACAACGTCACTTCTTCCTGTCTTTAACGGTGGGCAAAGATGTTGAAAAAGATAGTGAGAGGTGAAAATTCCTTCAAAATAATCTGTTATTGGTTGCTGAGAATAGACCCTCATTTCAAAGCAGCATTAGTAGCTCAGGAGGTAGTGCGGTTCAATCCCCGGCTCCCCCTAGCTAAGTGTCGAGGTGTCCCTGAGCAAGACACCTAACCATAATTGCTCCAGACGAGCTGGCTGTTGCCTTGCATGGTTGACAACGCCATCGGTGTATGAATGTGTGCATGAATGGGTGAATGGGAGGCAATGTAAAGCGCTTCGGATAAAAGCGCTATAATTAATGCAATCCATTTTCCATTTCATTATTTGCTTTCCACATGTGCAAAATGACCTTATCGGACCAAAGCTTTTTCAAACTTTGTTTCAATTAATGGTGGAGTACTTTAAATTAAAAAAACAAACTGTTATGAAATATCTAATTATTTTTCTGTCCGAATGCTAAAATAGAGAGCAATGGCCAATAGCAGAGGTGCGGTTCAGTTGTATCTCTGAGCTCAAATTAGCATGCAACACGATGTACAACCATTCCTCCAACTAAAGCACATTTACCATCCTTTTACCTTTGATCTGCAGCAAGTGCTGCTCAGGCCTAACTGTATCATTTAAAATGTCCAAAACAGTGTTTAGAAATAACACTAAGATACAGAGTTTGTGTTATGCTCCCTCTTCAAGCGTAGAAAATAGAGCTAAATAATAGCAACTTCAAAGTGAGCCCGCATCGCGATTTCACAAAAGGTCTCTAAGCGTCGAGAGCTGGGCCGATGTGTCTTGGTGTGTCGAGCTCCATATGTACATGCGTCAGGTCCTTGACAAAAATGGCATCGTCATGATGTCAACGTGCCTCGTGGATCCCATTCTGACGCTGTATTACGTCAGGTGTCTGTGTGTCACCCCGTTCCTTTCCAGTCGATGTGGGCAAAAGAGGAAAAATAAAACAGAGTGTTTGAGGGTTATTTTTATTTTATTTTAGTTATGGCAACCCTGTAAAGAGTCCACTTGTCTAAGTTAGGTATGGTAACCCTGTTAACAGAGCTGGGGTTTTTTTATCGGGGTGTGGGTAGTTTCGGTTGGACATTTTCCCCAGTCTCAATTTAGTGTTGGGGGTATGTGGAGTGTGTGTGGTTGGTGGCTGGCTTAAGCAGCCTCACCTGGCCCAAGTTAGACTCTGGGGCTGGTGAGGCTGCAC
This sequence comes from Bathygadus melanobranchus, assembly GCA_900302375.1. Classification (NCBI taxonomy): domain Eukaryota; kingdom Metazoa; phylum Chordata; class Actinopteri; order Gadiformes; family Macrouridae; genus Bathygadus; species Bathygadus melanobranchus. Next base: position 4,827 of record OMKP01083442.1, on the reverse strand, counting down.
ACCTGTGATGCATTGACTAATCAATGCCCACAGGTTAAACCAGCCATCACTACACACACACACTCAAGAGAGCGCTAGGATGCTAGCATCATACCACCTGCTCTGTCCGCAATCAAATACAAACTCAGTAGTAAACCGGTTTATTCAACATCCACCTGTGTCCTGGTATTGGAGGAACCCCTGGAAAGCCACTTTTATGTGGAGTGTAGCACAAGCCACTGCTACAATACTAATGTACATAATCTACCATGCTGAAATGTATAGCCGCATTTTAGTTCACTCAAAGTAAGGATTACCTTAATCTGAAGACACTTCCGGAAAACAGGTAGGTCTCTGACTTTGAGTTTCTCAGAACTACATCATGTTAAATTAATTAGATAGTACTTGCATTAGCTACTTGCATTAGCTAAGGTCTGTGTAGATGATCTGATGTATTTTCAATGTAATAGTTACATATGTTCTTTTTCTTGTGTTTGGTCATGAATGACTAACACGTCTCCATACTCAACAGGGTGCTAAATATGTATTTTATCTTGAACAGCAATTTAGATAATTTTTGCTAACATCGGACGGCAGTAGCTCAGGAGGTAGAGCGGTTGTCTGGCAACCGGAAGGTTGCTGGTTCGATCCCCAGCTCCGCTGAGCTAATTGTTGAGGTGTCCCTGAGCAAGACATCTAACCCTAACTGTTCCCGACAAGCTGCTTGTTGCCTGGTTGACACTGCCGTCGGTGTATGAATGGGTGAATGTGAGGCAATGTAAAGTGCTTTAGATTAAAGCGCTTTGGATAAAAGCGCTATACAAATGCAATCCATTTACAAAGAATTGTACGGCAGCCAGGAACGTTAACATTTTCTGTTAGTAGAATATTTTACAGAAAGTCAAAGTATGGGACTGGGAGCGTGTGTTCTTGTACTTTATTAGCCCGCGGGCGCCTGCTTCATCCCCTCAGAGCACTTAAACAGAGCGCGTCAGGGTTGACACTTTGAGACTTTTAAAATGAGTTACAATTATTCCTTGAATACCAACGCAAGGGAACAGACCGCTACACACCCTGTGTTGTGTTGGCGCTGTGTTGTTCTTCATGATATCGCAGCACCGCACAAGAGTTGGTGATGTCATCCTGAAGGTATTCTGTATTCACGCTGAGAGCGTTTATCTTCTCCTACGCCACTTTCCAATTGCAATTTCACCCTTCATCATATTTCAAAAACATGGACTGGAGGTCTACAATGCCCCACACACACACACTTCAAAACAAAACCCAATATTTTGTAATCAACTACGGCAACCAAAACACACACACACACCCCCAGGTGTCTCTGTTGTACCTCACAAATCCCCCTTTTATTTACATATTTCTTTAAATTTTACAGTGGAAACCAATCGGTGACATTGTTGGTCCTAACGACGCCTGATGGATCGCGGTGTGATTATTTGTATTTTGCCTCCCCCCCCACCTGGCTGTAGAGCCGGAGGCTAAAAGCAGATCATAATAGGCCCTCTGCACTCTGAAGCCTTGGCTGGGAGAATGAGTGCAACCACTGCCAGAAAAGGATGTCGCAGCACCTGTCGCTATAGTGACCCTCCTCTTTGTTGTGGATAGCTGTGCTTTAGAGAGATGAATAGGCCGTGATGGTAGAGTAATCACGCAGCACGGCGCGCCATGTTTAACCTTGGAATATGATTATGGCCCACGTATATTAATGGAATCCATGTCATTGGCGCAGAGACTTCCGGAAAACGCACATATGTATGCTAATGGCAGGGTGGGAATAGTTTGACGTGTTGCTTTTGCATTACACTGCAACATTTATGAGTTTGTTGGGTTTTTTTTACTGGTACTTATTTTTTAGAGGCATTGTGCCAAAATGCAGAAGCTTGATTTATCTTGTTTCAAGCAGCAGTGACTCATTGAACAAAACAAATACTGCCACTAATGTGGTACCACGTTGACTTTCTATATATTCTGACTGTGGTGATAAATCTGCACTACTGGAATGTAGTGCAGTACATCTCACTTATAACAGTCAAGTTGTTCAAGCAAATTCCATTCATGTCTACAGTCTATCCAACAACATTGTTCAATGGTTTGCAAACAGTGCTAGAAAAACCACTAGAAAGGAGACACATTAAAAGATATCTACCAAAGGATCATAAAAAATGAAGGCGATTTCTTTTTTTTGTTAATCATATGATACAAAAAAGTATTTAGAGGCGATATATATTCTGTTCCATTGAGCCTCTTTATAAACCCTCTTTGAAATTCTACAAAGTCAAGAGCCAGAAAGGTCCATTTTTCTCACTATAGTCAAGAAAACAATTAAAGACATCCCCAAACAAAACAAAAACAGAAGAACTGGCAGGAGGTTAGGAAAGAGAATATGAACACTTGTGGAAAACATTCACAGTTATGTAAAGAGGATGGACTCAGTTGGTCTGTTCCTCCCTCAAACTCAGGTTGCCAAATCAATATGTTGAGTCCAGCGAGATTCCTTAAATCCTAAATCTGGTCCCACGATCAAGCCCAGGTCAAAGCTTGCTTGGTTGTTTGCGGAAGCAAAAAGTCAATCACCAAAAGGAGTGACTGTTCCCCCAACAAAAATGGAAACACTGATTAAAGAAACAGTCCCTTTTCGGACACAGTTGCAATCTTAAACAATCAATAAAGTGTCACGCAGTTAGGCGAGAGGATTCATCCCAATAAAGCTGTGGTTTGCGTTCATTAGGTGGACAGGGGTGCGACTTGTGACTAAGACCCACTCCAGCTGATAGTGTCATTAGAAGAATACACAGAGTGGGAGGGAGAAAAGTGGCAGGAGATGATAGTGAGCGTCACAGCGCTAGGCACCGGGGCCCTGCGTGAAGCCGCCCGACATGAATCTCCAATCAGAGCGCTGCCTGCGCTGTGATGAGCGTGCAGAAACAGCCTTGTTCGGCGCGTCCTTTGGTGCCTGTAATAGATTGGTTGCCACAGCAGCAGATAGGATCTCAAGTAACGCTATTTCACCAGAGAACGTAGCCACAACCGTAGAAGACTCGCGGGGACAATTGGGCCCTTGTGGAATGGCCACCCGGCTAATGGCAGTTGCTTTTAACAACACGGAATCCCCTTGTGTTAAACGGTTTAACGCTAAGACAAAATACGGGATGAGAACAATTCAGATCCTAAATGTCAATGTAGCATCACAAGTGACATTAATGGCTTTCGTTTAATAATGGCTATGGGGATCCTCTCCATATTCTATGAAGGGGAGTCATCTTGTTGCCCGTATTGGAAATCCATGAGGCGAGGGACTCAGTCATTTCTCTCATGCCTAACAGACCAGTAAATGTTTAATCAGTTATACATAAAATATATTGAAATTAATTCTCCTGACAGTGTTTAAGGGATGGTCTGTTAACGTAATTATATAACTTGTTTTCTTGCTGATTAGTCTTTCTAGTGAGGTGTTGAAGTGAAACTGATTATTATAATATAATTATTAGTTACCCGTGTCTACTCGAAGGCTTGTGGAGAGTAAATATCACATTGGGAACTTCAGGAGATGGAAAGAGAAAACTATACAGAAATGAGTGTTAAAGCCTGTTAACATTTTTTTTCATTAGGCCTATTTATTGCAGAGCCCATTTTTATCATACATAAAATAGCCTAATACTTGGTCTGTCACTCAATGTCCTTTGAATGAAACCACTCCATATTCTATTCATTTATTGTGTACAAAACAAAAAAAAAGCAGTTGACTTTCTCGTGCCGTGAGAAAAAAAAGAAAAGAAAGAGCAAATCTCTTCCCCCTTTCTTCATTAGGTGGCATGACAGGAAGCAGTCTGGGGAATAGAGAAAGAGCGAGCGCGGCGGCGGAGAATGTGGCGCCATAATGAGGGGAAAGATGCGGTGTTAAGTGCCGCACCTGTGAGCCATTTCTCCTCATTGTTTTCCAGCCCCGCCGCCATTGACTGCTTTACCGCCTCGTGGCAGAATTGTGACTAAATTACCAAAGCTGTGAGGCCCGGGAGAGGGAAAATGACCGTATTGGTTACCTGTTGCAAAAGAGTCGTGCGGGGGTCTAAATTGAAAGAGTAATGGGTGTCTGACGTCAGGAGCGAAATTCACCACAAAGAAGATCAACAGCGATTCATCAGGCGCTATTTCTTGGTCGCTAGAATCGGCGGAGGGTTTTCGGCGCAGCTGCGCGGTTCTGTGGCGGAATCTGGCGGCGCGGCTTGTCTGGTTAGCGGCGAGCGCGCTCTGATTGGTAGAGACGGCTCTTCCCTCCATTTAGATAATTTGTATGAAGCAGAATTCATCAAGTCTCTTAATGCACACGGAAACATGTTATTGAAATGGTAATTTGAAAGATTTGAGCTTTTTGTTTGTATGTGTGTGTGTGTGCGCGTGTGCGTGTGTGTGTGTGTGCGGGTATTATTCCACTATCGTCACTCTTTAGTAGGCCTACGTGCAATCCATGAATCACAGACCTTTTCGTAGGACAAATATTTGGGCCAACTTCACCACAAACAAATGAAATGAAATGAAATGAAAACACTGAAATACTCTCTTAAATCCCCACCCACATGCAGCGTCCTAGAACAATAGGACTGTTAATGAAGACATTCAGATGGAACAATCCCATGGAGAACAAAGACACTCCATCAGCACCTTGCCTCGGACACAAGTCAAAGCAGTCCTTTACTTTTAAGGTGTGTGTGTGTGTGTGTGTGTGTGTGTCTCTGAGGAGGGGGGCCTGCTTTAAACGCACCTCCTATGCTCCCGATAGGATCACAGAGATATCGACGCCGGGCGACACAATGAGCGAGACCGGGGTGC
>OMKP01083436.1:0-12873 GCA_900302375.1 Bathygadus melanobranchus | reverse complement strand
AAATACTAACGTAAATACTAAAATACTAACATGAATACTAAATTACTAACGTAAATACTAAAATACTAACCTGAATACTAAAATACTAAAATAAACAATAAATTACTAACTCTTGTTTTATTTAACTCCACTACTGCAGCATGCGTTTAGTAGCTCAAGGCATCGCTTGAATCACATGCATGTGAAGACATGTTTCTACACACATGCACTACAGCACACACACACACACACCAGACCCTATCTAATATAAATGTCTACACACATGCACTATCACACACACACACACACACACACACACACAGACCCTATTGAATATACATGTCTACACACATGCACTATCGTACACACACACACACACACACACACCAGACCCTATCTACTGTAATAGGAAGTAATGCAACCTCCACATAATCATAAACTCACTCTCAGCTTATCGCTTATTATCTTAGATCTTATTATCTGTGTGTGTGTGTGTGTGTATGTGTGTGTGTGTGCATGCAAGACTTTTAACTTAAAGTAATGGAGCAGATTTAGTGCTGTGTGGTTCCATTCAATGTGCTTCTGTTCCGTTACATCAGCCATGTTGTTCCATTCCAGGTAGCAGAGCAGTGGAGCATGGTGGTTCTGTTCAATTATATCAGCCCTGTTGGAGCATGGTGGTTCTGTTATATCAGCCCTGTTGGAGCATGGTGGTTCTGTTCAGTTATATCAGCCCTGTTGGAGCATGGTGGTTCTGTTCAGTTATATCAGCCCTGTTGGAGCATGGTGGTGGTTCTGTTCTATTTGGATGATCAGGCTTTGATCAGCAGAGTGTTACAGTGTTTTGGTCCGAGGCGTTCTGCCCAACCTGCTACTTCTGAATGCTGTGATGCTGAAACGTGGTCATCTATTTACAGACAGGATAGTCTCCTGGTCCCAACACAGAGCAAAGCCAAGGCCCGCACTACGTCAAGCTCTTCAATTACACGTCATTTATTATTAGCAATTATTTATATTTTACCACAATCACATGCGGTTTTTATGGTTGTGTGGGGTTGGTTGATTAGCATTAGTACCCTGCTACTACTGGGGGAGATAGAGGGGGAGGGGGAGATGTAGTGGGAGAGAGTAGTCTATATACTCTATAATAGAGTAGTCTATATACTATACAGTAGAGTAGTCTATATACTCTATAGTACAGTAGTCTATATACTCTATAGTACAGTAGTCTATATACTCTACAGTAGAGTAGTCTATATACACTACAGTAGAGTAGTCTATATACTCTACAGAGTAGTCTATAATAGAGTAGTCTATATACTATATAGTAGAGTAGTATCTATACTCTATAATATAGTAGTCTATATACTCTACAGTAGAGTAGTCTCTATACTCTATAATAGAGTAGTCTATATACGCTACAGTAGAGTAGTCTCTATACTCTATAATAGAGTAGTCTATATACTCTACTATATGTGTGTGTACGTGTGTGTGTGAGTGTGTGTGTGCGTACGTGTCCCAGGACAGTTCTCCTCCTGCCTGATGACCTGTGTCCTGCTTCGTTGTGTTTAATATTGCAGGTCAGATGTGAATAAATACTAACCTAAATACTAAAATACTAACGTAAATACTAAAATACTAACATGAATACTAAATTACTAACGTAAATACTAAAATACTAACCTGAATACTAAAATACTAAAATAAACAATAAATTACTAACCTAAATATTAAAATACTAACCTAAATACTAAAATACTTATCTAAACACTGAAATACTAACCTAAATATTAAAATACTAACCTAAATACTAAAATACTTATCTAAACACTGAAATACTAACCTAAATATTAAAATACTAACCTAAATACTAAAATACTTATCTAAACACTGAAATACTAACCTAAATACTAAAATACTAAACTAACCAATAAACTACTAACCTAAATACTATACTAACCTGAATACTAAAATCCTAACCTGAATACAAAAAAAAAACCTTGTGTTTGTGATTCCTGTGGCTCCTTAGTCTAATCGTTGTTGGGTTTTTTTACATATTCTTTGTAGCTAATTTTGATTATATGATTTGATTGTTCTCAGCTTCACCTGTAAGTCACTTTAACATTCAACAGTGTCTGCTAAATGACTAAAAAGGATGGAGGGGAGGAGGTGTGAAGAGGACCTTAAAAGAGGAAACAAGGAAAGGAAGATGACAGGAATGAGGTGAGAGCAGGAGGAGGAGCATATATATATATATATATATATATATATATATATATATATATATATATATATATATATATACACCGCACTATTCCTCAGGATTAGGGTAAAGGTTTTCACTTTTGTGTGTTGTGAGAACAACAAGCAAACCAAAGCTTTCATCCCATCCAAGACGTCTATGTATTGTGTATTGTGAGATATTTACTGATTCACTTTACTACGCTGTCTTGTAATACCACTTTGTACCACAAGGGAGGACTGCCGTCACTGCAGCGTCCTATTCTAACCTCTTGTCAGTCATGTCAAAATGTAACGCTGGCTCTAACTTACTGGATCACTTAAAGGAGAAAAACGTGACTACGTCATAACACATATTGACTGTAAACAGTCAGCTTTATGCTGTATTCAGTTGGGTGATGCGTTTGGGGGGAGGGGGAGGGACTGTACGTTTCCTTGTTTCCTACAATAGGGGTGACACCACACTCTCTAGTAATATGCTGCCCCCTACGTTGCGGAGGACTAATTTCAATTGGCCAAATCTTACACACTGCAGCTTTAAATATCCAATACAGGCATCCAATACAGCCACTTCTCTGTGTTCTTCATCTCTCTCTCTGTCAGCCATCAAGTGCTGACAGAGAAAGTATTCGCTTTCCCATAGAGGTCTGACATGATGCTTCTAACAGCTATCTTCTCGTTCTGTTGTACATTGTATTCTATTGTTTAACGGTGCATGCACACTGACACCCCCCAACAAACACCAACACCATGCTGATTCCATCCTGCTTCAACTTGGCCCATGTTGTTTTAAGGCCGGTTCTGTCGGTGAAGACATGCTGCTACTCACAGCAGAGCACAACAATGGAGGTGGGCTTCATTATGCACACAGGATTAAGTATTTCAGACAATTGACTTGTCACACACACACACACACACACACTGAAACATGCATCATTTGTAACATTGTGCATGTCTCATAATGCATGTTTGAGACACAACCATATGAATGAGGACAATCCTCACACATGAAGAACAATCCCATGCCTGAACAGTAATCCAATCAGAGTTCATCCCTCAAAATAATAATATCTGGTGGCTTATTGGGATAGTAGCTCTGCTGTCTCAGTATGTGTATAATTTAGTTAACCAATAGGTTGAATACAATTTGGAAAAATTACAAATGTATTTGTCCACACAAAATAAGATGGTTAGGTGTAGAAGGTCTGTGATTACTAACGGCTACCGTTCACCTGCATGCTAAACGTATTGGTGCATTGTCTTTGTATTGCTTCTCTTTCAATTATTTATAGAATATACCATGATAACATCTGTTAACAGATACCTACAGGCCCAACGTCGCTGAATGCAACCAAATATAACCAATAATAACATTATGAGGGTAATAACGCGTGGGTCGATTTGGTTATGGAATTGTCCTACGTGTACAATGCAGGCCTGTGCACAACGCAGTGTGGATGAGTTCACCTACCACACAGGAGCTGCATCCAGGCGCAGGTCTTATACACCGTTGAGGTGTTGCAGAAGAAGAAGAGCGCCATGCAGGCGATGCAGCTGAGGGTCAGCACCATAGACAGCAGAACGAACACCGACGCTGCCTTGAAAGCTCCGGACGGGATCGAGCTGAAGTCGGAGAAGCTCCCCACGCATGTGAGCTCCCGGTTGGGCGAGCCGGTGCCGACACAGTGGTGGAAGAGGCCGAAGTAGCCCGCCTGCGGCGTGTTGACGCTGTCCCCGATCCAGTAGGGCTGGATGAACACCACCACGTTGACGATAGCGAAGCAGATGGTGAAGATGGCCCACAGCACCCCGATGGCGCGGGAGTTGCGCATGTAGTTGTCATGGTAAATCTTGGAGGCTTCTTGCGAAGGCAACATGTTTTTTTTTCTTTCGTTCCCTCTTCCCTCTGAAAGGATTCCTATCTGTGAGGAGAAGTGTGGTGGCCCTGTGTGGATTAATTAGCCTTCCTGTCCAACATTTGTGACTCCCTTGTTCTTTCTAACGTAGCGTCTCATATGGTCGAACATAGACTAACTAAAACATATAGGCTATGTAGCCAACCATTTTTACAACACTGAACGAAATACATCAATGAAATCAAATGCTACCTCGAATCAATAAAAACAAGCATACAGTATCAACGATGAATAATTGACAAAGCCCAGTGATTTAATATTGCTGTCTAAGGCTTCCTTTCCTTGGGGCGACACCAGAGATGATGGAATGAATCCATTGAATAAGATCTTGTGTTTCCCAGTCGACGGGGAGGGGATGGGGGGTGTTACAGCCGCGGTGCAAACCCATCCATCAGTCCAGCTGCTTCTTCATCAGGACCGTCGGTACCACTCCGGAGGAGAGATGTGCCTTGTTGCCTAGCGCCAGCGGTGGACCCCGATCTTCCATCCGAGGCATTCGCGGGGTGCTCGCATCCACTGCTTCAGCAAATGGGAAGGTCAAGGCAGATTTCAACCCAATCAAATCAAAAATAGACCTACAACACGCAAAATAAACGGCAAGCCTCTGTCAAATTTCAACAGTCCTTTGCTGTAAATCCGATATCCTCCTCCGTCCCGACTCCATTATCATCATGTTGTCGTTAGCCTACAGTCTCTCTCCGTCTCTCTCCGTCTCTCCCTCCCTCCCTCTCTTTGTCCTCCCCCGCTTCGCCCCGCGGATCCGTCGCGCAGACAGAAGATGCTGATGTTGTGCTGATGACAGAAACGCTTCACAGCTGCCCGACAAATGCAGCCTCCACCGCCGAGTCTCCGCCTCCTCTTTCCTTCAACATATAATAGGCCTAAAATTTGTTTTAATGTATCTTATAAAGTAGGCACATTATATAACGACTGCAATTACACGAATAGTACCATAATAGGCATAATAACTATATTCAAGCCTATTAAATAAATATAAATATAAAGTCATTTATAAAGTTTAAGGTGATGATTATTGTAGTTTAATTTGTTAGAAATTACCTAATCAATCGTTTGCTATTAGTGAGTGAAATGCGCTATGAAAATACGTGTTCATATTGTCTGTCAATCACTGTCAATCACAGACCAAACTCTTCTCAACGGCGGAGAAACGTAAGGATGGCGGGAGCAGAGAGGGAGGGGACGTTTGGTTTCAAAATCTTCTCAGCTCTCTTCAGTCCCTTTCCCTCTCTCTCTTTAACTCTCGAATCTTACATACAGCACCTTTAAATATGAAGTATAAATATTGTTAGGAAAATGAATAAAACATGGAGGTGAGACTGGTTGGAGAGATCCAGATGAGACTCCCCAGATGGAGCGCCCAAAACATCTGGCTGTTTTGAACCCACAGACAGATGGAATAGCAATGAAAGTTCAGTTTACTTCAAGGTCAAAACCAGGAGATCAGTCAGACAGGCAAACAAATCTGGTAAGGGCCAGGCAGGGAATCCAAACTGGGAGATCAGTCAGACAGGCAAACAAATCTGATGTGGGACAGGGAGGGAATCCCAGGTCCAGAAAACAGGCAAGCATGGTCATAACCGGCAGGTCAGGAAAAACTGGAATGTTAGAAAGTTTGATAATTTGGCAGAGAACAAAGGGAGGTGGACTGGTATTTATACTGATGCTCTAATGAGGAAATGAGCTGCAGGTGAGGAGATGGGCAGAGACAACCAGGTGAAGAGAATGACTTGATTGCATAACAAAGAGGGGGTGGCCGGATCTGACAGGAGAGTTACATTAGACCTTAGTAACATGGCATGAGAGAAAAGGAAGCAGAGTTCACCTGGACTCGGTTTAGCTTCCCTTCTTTCCCACCTCTCCCTCCTACTCGAACAGGACTTGAACCCCATCCCCTCCTGGATCCTTAGCACTTCTATGTCTGTACATCCTGGCACTTTATAGGATCCTGTACGCTGGTATGTCCCGGCACTTGAAATAGCACTTAGCATTGTGTAGCATCTTATCCTGGCTACCTGCTGTTTTACAGTAAGGGGTCAACCTAGCAATTATAAGCTTGAACCCTAAATGTAAATGTAAGAAGAAAATAACTACTAAATGGACTGCATTTATATAGCACTTTTATCCAAAGTGCTTTACATTTGCCTCACATTCACACACCGACGGCGGTGTCAACCATGCAAGGTAACAACCAGCTCGTCGGGAGCAGTTAGGGTTAGGTGTCTTGCTCAGGGACACCTCGACAATTAGATAGGCGGAGCCGGGGATCGAACCAGCAACCTTCCGGTTGCCAGACAACCGCTCTACCCCCTGAGCTACTGTCGCCCAACTACTAGTTGTACTAGTAGTAGTTGTACTAGTTGTAATAACTACTACTACTCTTGGCTTGTGGTAACGTTGACAAACATATGATTTTACACGTGTTTCTTTCTATCTAGTTGGTCTTTTAAGATGACGTTGGGCTTCTCCGTGCTTCCAGATTCTGTATCAGATTACCCATCATTTTATACTGTGACCACCAGAAATTGCTGTTATCAAACTATCCTAAAACGTCCCATTGGGAGGTTTGTTGCCAACGTTAACGTAACAAAAATAACTTTGTACAAGGTCCTGTTCCCTTGTGTCATGGATTGTTCTGTGTGAACGCCACTGGTCATGTATCAAGCATGCAGTATGAACTGCAGAAGACTCGTCTTCCATGTAGTCTTCTCAGCTAGGGCTGAATGATCTGTAAAACAGGGCCAACAGGGATCACAATATACTGCATTATATTTGTATTTACTCATATAATATGAAGTTGAACAGTAGAGGTTTTCCTGTAAGGAATCCCTTGGGAAAGGGCCGAGGGTTATTGCACGACCCCATGGATACAACGTTCCCTGTGGGATCTTCTTCATGTAGACGTATTGATGTGATGGCAGCAGGTGAAGCTTGAAGCTGTAGTTGGCAGCACATCGTCATTCTCCTCCTCATCTTTCTATCCACTCTCGCCTCCATAACCCTGCTTCTATATTCCTCCACGGGAACTTCTTTGGTTTGTTTAATGTCACCCCCAGCAGGGCTCAAGTCGCCTCCAGGCTGGCCAGGGCTGGTCGATAGGCAGCCCTGGCTCACTGCTGCACTCCAGTTAGCTCCTCTTCCCCTAGTCCCGCCCCCTCCAAGCACATTTTTATTTGCATGTAACATAGCTATGTTTGTTTAGTGTCATAAATGTGCCCTAAATTCTAAATGTTAGAAGGCTTTAGTGAGTGATGTTCTGATTCATGAACATGGCTTTCTGTTTTAAACAGTCAATGATATGTTTGGCACTTTGATATTCATCATCTTATGTGATGTATGTATCTAGTTATATAGATAGATCGATTGTTATAGTGCATCTATAAATGCATTATAACAATATGGGAGGGATGGATGTATGGCAAGATATGATATGGAGCCGTCTTACTGTACCGAGTACAGAAACTACTCACTCACTAATGGGAAAACATTACCGGATTCTTATGCTATTCCTGAAAATGAATGGATACTGGATCTGGATATATATTATACACATGGTTAATAGAAGAGCCGTGACAATTCATAGAAATCAATAGATGCGCACTGTTATATTATGTTCAAACTATAAGTTTGAGTTTTGTGTTGGAGCGTTGACATTTGGATGATTATGACTCCAATCCGCACTTTTAAAGACTTGGATCGTTAACTGTTTTTATTAAAGGGATCTGAATCCCATGGTATGTCAAACATTTAGCGGCACAATGAATCTTTGTACGCTAGAAGGTTTCTTATCTGTTCTCTTATGTTCTCTACGCTGGCCGCCCCGAGTTGCGTGCGCATATCCTCTGTGACGTCACCCAGAGAGCTGTCCGTCCCGAGAGGAAACGCAACTGGTGTACAATGTATCATAACTCTGTTTTGATCTTCAATACATAGAAGTGCCGCCAGGTAGTGAGCTGAGTGCATGACGCGCCGGAACACGTTGGTTTCCGCTCGTATTTACTGAAATCACGCGTTTCCATTAGAATATTAAAAAATGGCCACAGATGAGTTGTCGTCCAAGTTGAACCGCAGACTACAGATCGAGGAAGGGATTGAAGAACCCGTGGCTGTAGACGCGATGTGTCCGCAGAACGCGGAGCCGGAGGACAAACCCGCAACGGGGAGCGCAGACGCGGAACTGGGCGCTAAACTGCAGCGGCGGGGGGACCTGAACGACGGGGTGGGGGAGCACCTCCAGCCCAGCATGAAGGTGTTGAACCCGTACACGGAGTTCAAGGAATTCTCCAGGAAACAAATCAAAGACATGGAGAGGATGTTCAAACAGTGAGTCCAACATGACAACACGCTAGAACCATGTTCATGTTTCATCGTTACATCGTTCAACTAGCGACCCAGTCTAATAAAGTCTTACATAAAAAAATAAAGCTTCTCAACGTGTTGACTGTATGATCATGACGTGACGTCAAGGTGTGGCGAAGGGAACGGCAGTCTAAGATCTGTCAAATATATTTATATTCATGTTCACATTCAAATATGTTTATATTCGTGTTTTTCGTGTTCTTTTAGTATTGCTTGAATAGAGTGGTCGGTAATGGTGTTTCTGTAGTTAAAGTAGTTCTGTAGATGAATCCAGTTGGCCAGGAGGTGAGGTGTAGGATCTGCCCATATATGGACATTCATGCCTTCTGCTGTGATTAAGGAAGTTAAGTATTTCTGCATTTCCTCAGAAGCACGACGCTCAAAGAAACCCTGCACACGCATATTATGTTTGTTTGACTGCGTAAAGAAAAGAAGATCATTCCGTTCACCCTGCCAAGTGTTGTTCATCCTCGTAATACATGGCCCTGCTTCTGAAGCCTTTATGTAGAATGCACTTCCACGTTCTGCATGAAGTGTGCAGGACGTGCAAAGACAAGCCAGGAATCCTAAGAATCAGATCGTGGAACCTCACAGAACACAGTACATGTGTAAACACTGTCGAAGATTTCATTGCATGCTTTGTATTAATATAGTTGTCTTAGTTGTGTTGTAGGATTAACAAAATCAAAGTTTCAACATTGGTTTACTTCTACTGTCTATTTTACTGTAGAAGGAAGGTGATGCATGTTACTACCATGTTGCAATGGAATGGTTCACTGTACCTTTAAGAACCAACAAATTAAGAATATTATTACCAATTAAGCCAAGTAAAACAATGATATATATATATATTGTTTTTTAAATGTAAGTAGGGATGTTCCCAACCAGTCTTGGTAGCAGGTATCACCTGACAGCTAAGCGGTCCAATCAAGCGCTTGTAAACTGATAGATGGTCAATATAAGACCGTCCATCTCACACTCTGAACTGGACTGAACCCACCACCACCCCACCCTCCACCTGCTTTGGTTCTGCTCTTTATTGTATGTAATCTACACAATAGGTTGAGATATCTGATGTACCGCATGGGGGGTATATGTATAGAGCTCCCTGTTGTCAAATGTTGTTATGCTGTATCTGACATCTGTATGTCATGATTTCAATCTTACAGCAGGGGGCACCCTAGAAGAGTGAAACTATACCGACAAACTAAAGTGTATTATCGTTTCATGCAGTAAATAGTTAAATCTACATGACTGAGTGATGACAGAAATAGTGTTTGGTGAGACACTTTTTTTCTCTCTGAGAAAAGCATTTCTGCTGATATATAATCTGGGGAGAAATATGCATATAATAATTAAACTATGGTTTCAATAGGGCTAATTAACCAACGTTAAACAACATGCAGTTTCCCAAAACATCTAATCATTAATTTAATTTAATTTAATCTGGTTCACAACACTCAACAGTGCTGTTCACCCCATCAGGTCATGTCAGGTGTGCTGCTGTTCCTGATCAGTTGGTCTGTTCATGACTTCATTGCAATATCTTTTACGTTTAAATGGGATCTAGAGAGAGAGAGACGAGGGCAACGTTTTGAAATAAAGGCCCCTCCCATGCTGCTCCCTCCCTCCCTATGTCATTGAGAAGTGTAAAATAATAATAAATAATAGCACCTTTCGTACTCTCTAAATCTAGGATATAAAACAAATAAGGATATGTTTCATGTTTAATTTTCTGACCTGGTTGTGGCTAGGTTTGACGCAGGAAAAGACAACTTTATTGATCTGATGGAGCTTAAACTGATGATGGAGAAGCTGGAGGCACCCCAGACCCACCTTGGACTGAAAAACATGATCAAGGAAGTGGATGAAGACCTGGACAACAAGCTGAGCTTCAGAGAGGTGAGAGAGAGAGGGGGTAAGAGTCCGCTGTTCACTGATAACAAAGAATAACACCCTCCACTCCATGTTCACCCTAAATACCCACTTCGACAAGCTGATGTAGGTAAGATAAGATTTGAAAGTTGTAAATATGACAGTCTTACCTACAGCACGTTTAAACTCTTGTGTTGTATCCTAACCTCCTCTTTTCTCCTACAGTTCTTACTCATCTTCAGGAAGGCAGCAGCTGGTGAACTATCAGAGGATAGTGGCCTCGGTGTCTTGGCTCGTCTTTCAGAAATCGACGTCTCCACCGAGGGGGTGAAGGGGGCAAAGACCTTCTTTGAAGCAAAAGTAAGGGCACTTACACATTTTTAGAGATTTTATAGACATTTTATTCAACCGTCATGGTATCAAAACAAATGTACAAAATGAACACAAGAAAAACACAACCACAAAATATTTTAACTTGGTTTACATTTTTGGTAGCAAATTTAATTATCATGCTCTTTTCTATCTGGATGAATAAAGTACATCTTATTTGTACTTATCAGTTAATTGGTGCTCTCAACTGGCAACTGAAAAGAAAATGGACAATATAAAGAGTCAGCAATCAGTTCAGCATGATTTCTAAAGTCTAAATAGGGCAGTGGTACAGTGCCTTACAGTACAATCCACTGAACTTACAGTACAATCCACTGAACTACATGTTCCTCACTCCTACCAACAGGTACTAGCTATCAATGAATCCAATCGTTTTGAGGCCGAAATCCGCCAAGAGCAAGAGTCCAAAAAGAAGGAGGCCGAGGAGAGGAAGCACAAAAAGGCTGCTTTCAAGGAGCTCCAGTCAGCTTTTAAGTAAAGTTAAAACATAGTAACTCTTGTGCCCTTACCCTGTTCCCTTAGTTGCTTCTGATCAGTAACTCTTGTTCCCTTACCCTGTTCCCTTAGTTGCTACTGATCAGTAACTCTTGTTCCCTTACCCTGTTCCCTTAGTTGCTACTGATTAATTTCACCTTCTGTCTGTTTCATTGACATAATTTTGGGTTGTCACTTGTGACATTTTGAAGAGTGGTGTTCATATTAATTTTAGCGTTCTCTTCATGTAATTAACTTAATAATTGTAATATTGACATATATACTGATTTGGCCTGATGTCCAGTCCTCCTGTTTTTACTTCGACTAGTGAAGGTAACTCAGGTACACATTTGTAATTACATTTTTGCTGACAGACAAGAACATTAATTTCAGCAAGAAGTATTTCGACTAATGTACATTTTGTAAGTCGCTTTGGATAAAAGCGTCTGCCAAATGCTCTAAATGTAAATGTAAATGTAAGTACCAGTCTCTGTAGTCCATGACTTCTCACTTGGTTACTTTTCCATCTATAGTAAATGGTAAAAATAGTCACATCAATGTTGTGGCGCTGACCAATCACAAAATATGACTACTATGTCGACATAAAACGACTTCAAGTCCAACTTAAAGATCTGCCATGAAACCGTTTGTGTTTTCCTCTTAGTTGACAAGCCCATGATGCAAAAAACTCCAAACAGATATAATGTTTAGTTTTATGTGTCTATATGTGATTACTGGGTTGGTTTATATTGTCTTCATGGATTCATGTGTATCATGTTTTACTACAGAGTGCTTCTCAACATTGCACACTGTAGTGACTGAGCTGTATTCGCTGGCATTGTTAACATATTCAGAACATCACTGGTATTGGATCACTAGTATTTTGGGTCACTAGTATTTACACAGATCTATAATCTTGCCTTGCAATATTGGTAATCTACATTAACCCCATGGCTATGGCAAGTATTTAATGGTCACCAATTAATGAATCAAAGGAGGTGCCAGTGATACAAAGGCAGATGTAGATATCTTGATGCATCCATATGGTCAGATGTTGCACAGATTAAGAATAAAAGGATATTATAATTCAAACATCCAAGTATACAGTATGATTACTAAATCCATAAAATTACTTGAATACTAAACGGTGCGTCATCCAGTGTCGTCCGTGCGGAAATGTATTGAATAGCATTTAATATTCACACACTTTAGTCATTGTGTTTCACTGTGTAGACATGGTCTTAAGTACATGTCTGTATCCTACACATCTTCCCATATCAAGTATTCATGGTTTATTTTGACCTGGATGGTGATTCCAGATAGCTCTAGTATTACAAGTTATTTTCCTTTCACATACTTGAATCAATGGATTTAAATTCCTCTTTCTAAGGATTAAGTGGTACATCAAGGTCCAAAGGTATTAGTTGTGTCTAGTGCAATTAACAGCACTGTTTAATTATATGTTTCTAATCAGATTTATTTTATGTTTGGCTTCAGACATTTCATACTAATGATCATTTATCGTGTGTGTGTGTGTGTGTGTGTGTGTGTGTGTGTGTGTGTGTGTGTGTGTGTGTGTGTGTGTGTTTGTGTGTGCGCTCCTTGTGTGTGCGCTCCTTGT
>OMKP01083432.1:0-14416 GCA_900302375.1 Bathygadus melanobranchus | reverse complement strand
GCCGCTAAACCGCTGCCGGCCGGCTTGGGGGGCTTCCGCTTGGCTCTGCGGGTCAGGTCCACGGTGTCCCCGGGAGGGCAGGCGGCCGGGCCACTGGAGCAGCCGGCCGGGGGCTCTGGTGGGCTGGGGTCCTCCACTGTCTGCAGCACTAAGGCAGTGACAGGAAGACATGTCATGAAACAACACATCATCATCATCATCATCACTCTGTTAATGGCGGCTCCTCGAGTGAAGGGGGAGATATGTGAGAGTTTAGTGTTAGCATCACCAGGTTGAGAAACGGACACCAGGTTGTATTGACCTCAAGGAGCCTGGAAGCAGACAGTCTAATCCTTAACATACGTGTTAGTTGTCCTTAACATATGTGTTAGTTGTCCTTAACATACGTGCTAGTTGTCCTTAACATACGTGTTAGTTGTCCTTAACATACGTGCTAGTTGTCCTGTCCTTGTCCATCTTGCCAGGCTTCAAGTTATCCGCCTGTGTCCGAACCACAGTGGTTCTGACCAATCGGTTTCCTATGAGGAACTACTGGCAGCTACGGGCGTGGTGATTGACAGATGGTCCGTCCAATCACCTGCCAAGTCTTTTTTGAAAGTGTCAGCCCTTTTCCAAACAGTTTCAAAGGTCAACTTCCCAGATTGTTCCGTGTAACAAACCATCTGGTGGTCAGGTTGGCTTTCTTGGCCAGGTCTCTTCGAAAAGAGAAAAGTTTAATCTAATGAAGACTTGCCCGGTTACATAAAGATCAAATTAATATTATTTTAGGTGTGCACCTACCAGAGGAGAGGCCCCCCTCCGAGCGGATGTTCACCTCTACCTTGAGGTCTAGGTTACAGCCGGCCTTCTCACTTGATTCCTTTTTCACAAGCGGCAGCACTGCGCCCTCCTCCTGCAGGAATAGTCAGGAGCAGAATCACTACACATATAACACCATTATTAAGGAATGTATCACAACAATGAATCACAATATTATCAGAAATAATGATCAAATATCACCTATTTACCAGGTCTATCCCATTAATTATTACAAACAAAGGAAGGTGCAACTTATAACTTATAACTAATAATACACGGTGTCAAACCAAACATAGAAATATTAATACTGCATTCAAGACAACTCAGAACTCGGAAAAACGACTTGTTAAAAAAAATTAATTCAGCGGTTGTCCAACTCGGTAATTCGGTCGGTAATTCGGTCGGTAATTCGGTAATTCGGTCGGTAATTCGGTCGGTAATTCGGTAATTCGGTCGGTAATTCGGTAATTCGGTCGGTAATTCGGTCGGTAATTCGGTCGGTAATTCGGTCGGTAATTCGGTCGGTAATTCGGTCGGTAATTCGGTCGGTAATTCGGTAATTCGGTCGGTAATTCGGTCGGTATCGTTTCAGAGCTCCGGTTTGTTAACAACATCGAACAAGGTGGCCTTCATCTTTAATGAAATGATCAGAAAAGTGTTGAGGTAACACATGAACATCATTTGATGTGTAAATTATTCAACATGTGTTTATATTTAGCAATATGTGGAATTTAACTTCTATTTTACAGATTAAATTATTGCAAAAACAAACAAAATAACCGTTACTAGTAGCACACTAAACAAATAATAAAATCATAACTTACTTTCTGGTTATGCACACTATTACATAATATAATATCATGAAGCACACCAATATAATCAATTAAAAACACACAGTACCCTGGTACCCTTACTCTGCAAGCTGATTGGCTCGTTGCTGGCCAGTATCTCAGTAGCAACCAGTGAGGAAACGATAGCAAAGTCTATTGTTTGTTCTGATCTCATGAAGGACAACTAAAGATTCATATTTACATTTAGAGCATTTGGCGACTTGTAGTTATAGATTCATTATGTTTGACTTGTTCATCTATCTATAATTGAAGGAGTCTCTGTGTGTGTATGTGAGTGGTAGGGTGTGTCCGTTATGAACGGTCACATGACTAGTGTTTCCATTGGTCATACTAGTCATGTGACCGTCCGGTATAGCTGCTGCTGCTGATCTGAGAACAGCTCACCCAAACAACTTGACACTCCACGCTGCACTTCTGTGGTTCCTCAGTGATACAAGAACATCTAACTACACACACCTTCCATTATAGGTAGATAGAAACCTGGGTTGACCTAACAAGTTCATAACTAATGTTGTGACATCACTTGGTTGTTAGGCTTAGTGAAGCCAGCTAAAAGAGATCCTGAGTATGTTGAACTGGCTTCGTAGACAGTCTCAACAACAGTGTTGTGCCCGTGCCTTGCTTATGGGCAGGGCATGAGGGTTATTTAGCATGTGGGGAAAACTGGACCATCTGTAGAAGATGCACACAGAAAGGCCTGAACCACCTCCACCCTACCCTGGTGGAGGAAGTCTCCAGCCTCCAGCCTCCAACCCAGGACCGCTAACCACCCATATTCAACCACAGCTTCTACAGTTGACAGTGAAATATTAAATGATTCCCAATGACAATCAAGTGTATTTACCTGTGACATGTCATGAGGTACGTCTTCGATGCCCATGTGACCTGTGAGTGGCAGACCCTCACAGGTCA
This sequence comes from Bathygadus melanobranchus, assembly GCA_900302375.1. Classification (NCBI taxonomy): domain Eukaryota; kingdom Metazoa; phylum Chordata; class Actinopteri; order Gadiformes; family Macrouridae; genus Bathygadus; species Bathygadus melanobranchus. Next base: position 11,855 of record OMKP01083432.1, on the reverse strand, counting down.
TGTGATCTTCCAGTTCTGAAACATGCAGATGATAGTACAAATGCTATATTGTACAAAACCATTCACAAAAACGGGTTATGTAGTGTTCTATCTATACTATATGGTATTAGGCCTATATATATATATATATATAACTACACTAATTAATTCTGCCTATCGACCCCAATATGTTGAAATGTTTCCATTAGAGATGTTTCTGGTGGATATGGACGTAATGATATTTAACGTCAGATATTGAGCTCGTCGGGTGTTCATGGTGGTCATTACAGTTAAATGAGTGTTAGGGACACGTGTTGTTGTTATTATTGTTCTTATTATTATAATAATACGAGGTCCGTAGTGCGGCTGTGGTCCTGTAATGGATGCGGACATCTCCGCGGGTCTCCAAGCTGGACCGTACCGTCGGGGGTCCTGGACCGGACCCCGCCGTGCAGCCCGTCGGCCCGCTGGCTCCGGCGGCTCATCCTCCGCTCGTAGCTCCGCATCTTTACGTCCATGTCCCGTAGCTTCCGTCGCAGCGCCTCGTTTTCCTTCTCGCTCCGGTCCCGTTCCCGGTCCATCTGGGAGCGCAGGGCGGCGTACCCGTCGTCCACCAGCTTGCAGATCTCCACCACCGCGGAGTTGGCCAGCATCTCGATGATGGAGGCGATCTGCGCCTGGAAGCCAACACAGTCCGCCATCACCGCCATGTCCTCGTCCCGCACCGCAGCCTCACGACGCGGGGCTCCGGTGTGACGTACCGGGAGAAACACACGACACGTCCTATTGTTGTTGTCAAGATGTTGTGGCGCGTCGGGCTGCCGTCGCTTGGCGATGACGTCACTTTGTTGTTCTGCGTTCTGATTTCCTGACGTCATTGGGATATGCGCGTGAAGTCAGAATCAGTTGCCTTGATGATGCCGACTGACGGGATCAACTAAAACGCCTCAAATGTTTTAATTAAAAATGTATTTTATTTAAAAACATTTCATTTTTGCATAACCTGGTTCGTCTTGATAATAGTACATCTTGCAATATATAAATTATAGAAAAACACCACACAAAATTCTCTATGTATATATATATATATATATAATATTTGATATTATATACATATATTATATATAATATACATACATTATTGTTATTATTATTATTATTATGTACATTCTATATTTCGTTTTGTATTTTTTTACAAACCACACATAGTTGACCATTTAAAACCATCATGTATTGTTGGTGTCACTCATTTGTGTGTGGCTGGGTTACTTCCTGATGTGCAGGGTTACTTCCTGATGTGGGCTACTTCCTGATGTGCAGGGTTACTTCCTGATGTGCAGGGTTACTTCCTGATGTGCAGGGCTACTTCCTGATGTGCAGGGTTACTTCCTGATGTGCAGGGCTACTTCCTGATGTGCAGGGCTACTTCCTGATGTGCAGGGTTACTTCCTGATGTGCAGGGCTACTTCCTGATGTGCAGGGCTACTTCCTGATGTGCAGGGCTTGGTGTCGGACCAGGTTCCCCAGGAGAGAGAAGCGTTTCCCGCACTGCGAGCAGCTGTACGGCCGCTCCCCCGTGTGCACTGCCTGGTGCACCTTCAGGCTGCATGCCTGCGAGAAGCGCTTCCCACACACACTGCAGGCGTAGCGCCGCTCCCCCGTGTGGACGGTCATGTGTCGCTTGATGTGGCTGGACTGGGAGAAGTGTTTACCGCACACAGAGCAGCTGAACGGCTGCTCGGCAGCAGGAGCGAGGAGCCGGTGGGCGTGGAGCTGCAGGTGGAGGAGGCCGGCGTGGGGCCGCGGGGGCGCCGCCAGCTCCCCGGAGATCTGACCCCTCGCGCACTGCGGGGGGTCGCAAATATTCCGCCCGTCTGACGGAGCGGTCATAGGGTCCCTCACCTCGGCAAGGGAGGAGGAAGTCAGGAAGGAGAAGGAGGCCATACGCTCCTCTGCTCCGCCCTCCCAGAGTCCAGGAGCGTTCAGTGACCGTGCCACGTCTGGCGAGGAGAACAAGTCATCAAAGGAGCCGAAGGAAGGACTCTCATCTTCCTCCTCTGTTGTCGTCTTCACCAGCAGTGTCTCTGTGGTGGCCGTATTGGTGCCAGCAGCGTCAGCATCAACGCACGACGAGGACAACGCCCACTCAGGCCGTGACACGTGAGAGCTTCCTGGGTCAGAGGTCAAAAGATCCGCCCCCTGCTGGGCATGGCATCCTCCATCACCGCCGGCCCCAGCTCTCTCAAGGGCAAGTGAAAGACGCTCGACTACTGCGAGAGAGAGAGAGAGAGAGAGAGAGAGAGAGAGAGAGAGAGAGAGAGAGAGAGACACAGAGGGGGGAGATGAGGATATGCTATATGTTGTTCATATAATCCCTGTCTCCATACTGAGCCTGGTCGGGTTGTGTGGTTTCTATGGCTCACTGGAGGCGGTGGTGAAGGAAGCTGAGCTTAGAGTTGAGACGACCAGCACATATAGGTCTTATACTGGGTATGTCAGTCCTCGTACTATACTGTGTGTGTGTGTGTGTGTGTCTTTTTGTCACAGTCCTAGTATATGTCTAATGCATGCTTATGTGCATGTAATTGTATTGCACATCCAGGTTTATTTTTTGTAATTCCTAGCATGTGGTTATGTGTGTGTGTGAGAGAGAGACAGATACATACACCTAAAATCCCAGCAGAAGGTTGTGGATCATAGAGAATGTGTTCACGCTCCCAGCTCGTGTTGCAACCCTGAACATCAATGCTTGTCCATGGATCCACCTGTACCACATCTGTTTAATGTGTATGAGTACTCAAAGTTCGGAGCGTCTGTCTGGCTGTCTGGCTCTCAATCCAGCAATCACTTTATCTGTCTATTGTCTACTGTAATGTGGAATACTCAGAGTCCAGCCCTTCTGCCTATCTATCTATCTATCTATCTGTCTATCTGTCTGTCTGTCTGTCTGACAGGTAAACAGATAAACTTATGATAGTCTATCTATCTATCTATCTGTCTGTCTGTCTGACAGGTGGATAGATAAACTCATTGGACAGACAGTCTGTTTCGATCTATCTATTTATGTATCTGTCTGTCTGTCTGTCTGTCTCTGTCTGTCTGTCCAATGAGTCTATCTATCCATCTGTCTGTCTGTCTCTCTCTATCTCTCTCTATCTATCTATCTATCTATCTATCTATCTATCTATCCAATGAGTATATCTATCCATCTGTCTGTCTGTACTGTGTCAACATTGACGTTGAACCTTGAAAAATGATTGCTTTTGGCTCACTTTTCATTGTTTTTGACCAACATATGGATTCCCAGCGATGACATTCAGATTGATTAGAATCCAAATAGCAGGGTTCACTGAACCAAAGATACATACAAATTGCCATTCAGGATGAATGGTTAAAGGTTAAAGATTAAAGGTTAATGCTGTGTTCCTTCCTTTTTTAACTAAAAATGTTAAAACAAAAATCAGACTCGAAATTAACGTTTACATGAGTAGAAATACATGTAGATTAAAAACACACCCACCCTGTCATATTTGTAGAAACCTGTGTTCTGGGTGTCTTGTGATTAGGGTGTTCAACTCCCAGATTAATATTCATATAATTTATCAATCAATCAATCAATTAATGTTTGTTTTCATCCTATTCCAAGCAGGATGTAAACCATACTAAACATAGCGATGTGGAGAACCTATGAAGTAATGAAAACACAAACATATGTTGACAGTCTGCAGTGGGTTCGGCCTGGTTCAATCTCACAGAGAAAAGATGAAGGGATGAAGTATAATGTAGCACTAAGGCTATTTCTACTGTGGGTCAGACATCCCGTAATAACACATAATCAAACGCCAGAGAGCTGGATTCAGGCTATCGCGGGCTGCTCCCCAGGGACGCAACTTGTTTCAGACGCTTGGAGAGTGAAATTGATTCCACTTTGAACTTTGACTAGCTGTCGTCTGAATCTCACGTTTCAATCAGCGCTATCAGATTGGACATATGGACGGTCTAGAGCACCTGAAAGGGTCTTACTAGGCTGCTCTTCAGATGATAGTTGTGTTGGTTACGCTGATGATCAAATGGCTGGAGAGAGGGGTTGCTTGAGATCTTAACATTCTCACGAGGCAGATTGTTTTCTGTACAGCTGTCCCCATTTTTCTCACAGACTCGGAATGGTCTAAATTATTTTAATTATTTTAATCGTTTGCATCTGATAGGGTATGTCTATTTATGCTAGGGTACATAGCACCTCTAAAAAACGTTTATGCTAGGGTACATAGCACCTCTAAAAAATGTTTATGCTAGGGTACATAGCACGTCTAAAAGACGTCCATACCAGGGTACATAGCACGTCTAAAAAACGTTTATGCTAGGGTACATAGCACCTCTAAAAAACGTTTATGCTAGGGTACATAGCACCTCTAAAAAACGTTTATGCTAGGGTACATAGCACCTCTAAAAAACGTTTATGCTAGGGTACATAGCACGTCTAAAAAATGTTTATGCCAGCATACATAGCATGCAGAGCATTGGTGATAAAACAACTCGACAAGTTACATTACTTTGGCTCAAATCAAATGAATGAATAAATGCAGAAAATTGTCAATCTATGATGTGGTCACTCAGGACTCATCCAGCCAAACCTCCATGGCTTCCTCCCCCTCCTCCACACGTCATGCCATCTGAGTGCCTGTGTGACATTTCCAGCTCTCCCCTTATACCTGGAAGTGAATGGTTGTGCACTCCAGAGAGTGCCAGATAAGTGCCAGGGGTACAGGCTATTAGAGAGGCACGTTCCCAAGCTGTGTGGCGTCTATCAGGGTGTCAGGACAGCCAAGCCTGCCTCATATGCATGCAGATGGAGGATAATGCGACTGTGGGTACGGGATGGTAAAATGCAGCCGTGTTATCTGAAGGCCCGCATGTTTCAAAAGGAGCATTTGCCCTGAACATTTTAACAACGCTGCACACCTCTAGGGGACATTAGAGAAGATTGTGGCACTCACATATTCATTGCCTTGCTTACTCTAATGCTCTGGAAATCATGGCCAATGCCAGCGGTTTTAAAATCAAACACTTTGGTGTTGCTGGAGCCCATTTGCTGCTATTTTCTCTTTGCAATATTAAACAGCAAACCGCAAATGAGAGAGCTTATATGCTACAGGACTGTGTTCATCCGACTTGTGTTGTTGGATAGTGTTGTATAGGGTTTTGACCACGGCAGAAGGTAGATTGCATGGTTTCTTGTGTACCAACATTTTGTCAGAATGGCAAACCAACTTGACCCAGTGCATAAGAGTTATCATATAGGCATCTATCTAGCCCTTTGAGACTGTCACTGGGCTATACAAATAACATTGACTACATTGAGGCATTGAGCTAATACACGAGGCATCTACGTGTGAGCAAATTTGTGCGAAATGTTGTAGCAGAACATTTTTACTGCTTCCAGTACTTCCAGAATACCGTGTATCTTCTTCTTGAAGGGGTGAACGAGCCATTTCATATGTTTGAAAACATGAAATGGACATTTTGATTTCTGCATGTCACTGAAAACGTATCCACATGGTGTTCAGGGAGTGAAGCGTGGGTATCCGTAGGTGGAACCAAGAGGAGTGCGCTGCGGTGCTCCAGCCCGGGCGCCTCTCGGCAGACGAGGTCGTGGGGAGCTCGGCTTTGCCCTCACACACACACAACACAATACAATGTCAAACATAAAAAATAAACAGCTGACTGGACCTCAGAAATCGACACTCAACACTGCAGGCTGCCAGCTGACTCCATGGAACATAACACAGTGTTGTGACACTGGCTGGGTCAGGTAAGGCAAGGCAGGTTTGTTTGTATGGTGCCCTGCGAGCACAAGGCCATTACATAGGGCTTCACGTAGAGGAGTCACATTTTAATTTCAAGGACAGACAATAAAAGACGATTGTTTCAAAGATAAATTCAAAATAATATAATATAAGACAGTAAAAGAGCAATTGTGCAGACATACAGTACATTTCATTGAAAAGATAGAAAAAAAGAAACTATCTGTGCCCCGATGAATAGAGAATAAAGAACAAAAAGGTGTAGAGGCAGACTTAAGATGTTCTGGAAGTTTGTTCCAAATAAGTGGTAGATTGTAAAAGTTGCTCCACCATGCTTGGTTGGAACCCTGGGAACCGTAAGCAGGCTGGCCCTCCATCAATTCTGTCATTCTTCCTATGTTGTTATGGTGATGAATTTCATCATCAGGTGATGAAAGTCTGAATTTCTAATGGTCTTTATGTGGCTACTTAGCACATAGAGATGCCTACAACAGTTCCAATTCTTCCTGTAAATGTGATAGCGGAGTACACCTATTCTCCAGATGCTGAGGCGGTGGGTCATGGTCTGTGTTTATTCATAATCAGACCCAATGCTGTCTTCCAGGTGTGCAGAGTTGAGGTCGACGTGTAGGTATAAACTGTAGCTTTAGCTTTAAGCTTTGAACCAAGATTATCCCAGTGTGGGGAAACTAAGTAACAGTGTTGTCCAGTGGCAGCACTGGAAGTGGTTCATGAAGTTCACAATCCTCCTCGATTTCCAGTAACTTTGTTTTGAGTACAGCAAATCATTTGCAAGTCTGTGGATTTTCGAATCTCATAAGCACAGATGCATATTAGTTTTCGCTCTGCACGCAGTTTCATGCTCCATTTTAAACTCTTCTACACAAATCGCAGAAAAAAGACAAAACATTGTCCGGTCTCAGTCAGTAGCTGATGAATTGTGAAAAACAGAACAACGTAAGAAATAGTTAAATAGAAAACGAGGCAGAGAGCAAAGCAGGGAGCGTCTGACCTCACAACAACACACAGACAGAGGCTCCATCCCAACAGACGTGGCCCAGTAACGGCCCGCTAACCATCCACGGCTTTAATCTCAGGATTCAGACCCCGGTGATCAAACTCTGCATCACAGGAAGGAGGGAACAGCCGGCAGTGATGGTTTTTTCTGCCCTGCCCTCCCCCAACTCTGCTGTTTCTCATCACACTACATATTCAACGACTTTTTGATTGATTATGCAATAACACGCCAATCAGTCCGTTCTCCCAGCTCTGCGTAGGTCAGCACGGGCCAGGCCGGCACGAGCGGATGCTACATTCGTTAATTAGCCGCGCGACTCTAGACAACTAAACCAGCGCTAACACTATCCGCTTGCTCTCTGCTTCTCTCCAGACTTGGGCCTATGGGCAGTCCGAGCAGACGCACCAAACTGCAAGCAATTAAAGAGGAAAAAGCCAGTCTGCGGTTTCGATTTGACTGCCAGTACTTTAAAACTACTTTAAGTCCATGTCTTCGGTTGGCGCCTCCCGGGAGAATCCCTCCAGCACAACAAGAGCACTCTGGTTTTTCTCTAGAAGCATGAAGCATGAGTCTCCGGGGGGGATTATTAGTGTTTTCAGGAAGAAAGATAGAGATAAGTGTGTGGTTTTCAGAGTAAACTGGAGAAAACATGTTCAGCTCTTTGTGATGTGCTGTAAGCTTCCATGTCCCATATAGTAAACAACAAGAGAGTCAAGACACATTGATCGATATAACGTTGTGAAATCTGGAATCTGAAATCATAAACAAAGAGAACACTTCTTCAGTTGTTTGCTGTTTTTAATTAATGTTGTTGATGTTTTAAAAGCCATCCTTTACATATGGAGCTTCGGTACACTGCTTGAACTTCCAGAAATGGACAATAAAGGTCTGGTCTAATGATGATCATGTTAATTCAAGGCTGAATATCCTTAAGCTGTATTTCTGGCTGCTGATCGCATGCTTCCACTTAAACAGGAATCGTGTCGGAATACCACTGTTGGTGTGTGATGATGATGTGATGTAAGACGGTGGTGATGTAAGACAGGTGGCTGTGAATGATGAACGATATGATGTCTGTATGTTTGGATTGTGTGTGTGTTGGAAGATTACGTCATGATTCAACATGACATAAAATGACTACAGATACACTCACCTTCCATTGGTTTATCAAATCTGTTTTTTTAGCCCATTTCCGTCAAGTATTGACTTATATAGCTTAGTGGATTTGGTCTGTTAGTCAGTTATTCTAATGGAGAGGACTGTTGCTGTCCAGCAGCGGTCCTGTGTCCACTGCTGGAACAGATGGACTCCCCTCAGAGCTCTGCAAGCAGATCTGGGGACTGCTTGGAAATGATGTGCACACCGTTTGTTTCTAACTTGTTTCTAACCCTAAACTGTAACTGTAACACCTTTGAGCTTTAAGCACTTCTACCAAACAACAGGAGACCTAGGACTATTTAAAAAAAGGCCTGTTTCCTTCTTGTGCAATGACTATAACATCCTATTTGTTATACTCGGGAGCCTCTGTCATGTTGAAAGTGGAGAGTGGACTTCCGGTAACGATCCATCTGGACTGCTCTACAACCTAGCGATGGAGCCACTCCTTAACAAGCTCACACAGGGTCTGCCAGGGCTATCTCTGCAACCAGGTATCAGCTCGCCTGTCAGCTGATACGATGTCATGCTGATGACATTGTGGTATTCATCAGAGAATAAAAAGATGTCCCAGCCCTTATACTGAATCTCAACGTGTTTGAGGAAGCGATATCTACAACGCTTTATAGATAGCTATAAGTTCAACGGGGATCAACGCAAAGGCTACGGTAGAGGGCATTAGAACAATCCCCAAAACATCCCAAAACTAAGATGGCTTCAAGTGTCTCGGTGTCACTCTGGATAAATGTGTCTGCTAAATCTCATTTTGAATGGCTATCGGTCTGTTTGGTTTGTGAGGGGGTCTGATGGGTCTGTGAGGGGGAGTTAAATGGAGGGTAGCGGAGGGTGAGATGATGGCTCTGGGAGACCCGTCTAGATGATGGAGGGTTCTGAATGGTATCTGAAGGTCCCCGAGCCAGACCAGCGCCTGTTGTTGTTGTTGTTGTTGTTTACACAGCTGATTGTTTGCATACGCCATGATGGATGGAGCACATCTGGCTGTTGGGAATGCCAGCCAGCGAACCCTGTGGGGAGATGTGTGTGTAAGGACTAGGCCAGTACATCAGACTAAACAGTGAATGTAATCAAGTCTCTCTCTCTCTCTCTCTCTCTCTCTCTCTTCTGTGTGTCTATGTCTCTCCCCCCAGGTGGGGTATGTATAGCCCAGTCTGTGAAGGTCCCCAGGGAGCCGCGACCAGGAGAGTTTGATAAGATCATCCTCCGCCTGCTGGAGACCCCCAACGCCCGCGCTGTCATTATGTTCGCCAATGAGGATGACATCCGGTACAACGCACACACACACACACACACACACACACACACACACACACACACAGACATATACAGAATGTTAATGTTTTGCTCAGCAGAATCCATCCAGGATTAATTCTGCCCTCATGTGTTTTCAGTGTTCAGAAATATATAAATGGTAAATGGGTTAGGGTTAGGGTTAGGGTTATTTATATAGCGCCTTTATCCAAGGCGCTTTACATTTGCCTCACATTCATCCATTCATACACCGACAGCGGTGTCAACCATGCAAGGTAACAACCAGCTGGTCAGGAGCAGTTAGGGTTAGGTGTCTTGCTCAGGGACACCTCAACAATTAGCTAGGCTAATTGAACCAGCTCGAACCAGCGACCTTCCGGTTGCCAGACAACCACTCTACCCCCTGAGCTACTGTCGCCCAACATAGGCTTCTCCCTATGTATAGCTCTAGGTCTCTAGGTCCACACCAAAATGGGTCTTATTGTGTTCTTGTTCTGGGCTACATCTCTATCACTTCCTCTGGGTTGATTCTGTCTCTTCTCTCCTTCTCTCCGTCCGCCAGGCGCATCCTGGACGCAGCCAAGAGGAACAACCAGACGGGTCACTTCCTGTGGGTGGGCTCGGACAGCTGGGGCTCCAAGATCTCCCCGGTGGTCCAGCAGGAGAAGGTGGCCGAGGGAGCCATCACCATCTTGCCCAAGAGAGCCTCAGTGGACGGTGAGATACTGGGGACCCTCCCCTCTCCCTCCCCACCATGCTCCAGGTTTAGAGATAGTTAGATAGGTGCTTATATTACCCCCATGGGGAAATCACTTTGTTGCAGCACAACTAGACAGGACAAAACAAAATAATAATATACTATACAGAAACAAGTCATTTATACAGATGTAAGGACATGGTAGTTGAATAAATAAATGTGCAAAAAAAGGAATATATATATATATATAAGAAGTAATTTACACCTTCCAAACTGTGAGAGGGCAGGAAATCTCTGGAGGTTTTATATGATTTAATGGGCCTTTTGTGCCTTGTAAGAGGACAATGGAGACACACAGAAAGTGAAGCTGAGAGAGAGTGTAGCACAGAGAGAATGCAGCATATAAGTGACCAATGACCAAGCCGTATTGCTCATATTGTGGTTTGCCCACCAGCAGGTTGAGTGGACGCTTCTTATTACATTGTTTGCATGTGTGGCCCGAGTGGGAATTAAACCCCTAACCCTGGCTCTACCCGTTGAGCTACTCAGGTGGTTTTCATGTATCTGTTTCATAGTGAGAAGAGAGGCCATTTTCATGTTCTAAACACCAACCCCCCGTTAGGACCCAGCACATGGGGAAGCAACATAAAGAGAACCAAAGCAGAGTTTAATGCGAGGAAGACATTGGTTTGTTAACAAAATGCAGTAATTCTACTAAACTAAAAATGTCCAGGGGAGGAGACGTGGTGGTGGCTGCAGCCCTGTTCACAGTGCCGGGAAAGACAGAGAGAGGTGGGGGGTGGGGATGGTGCACTCCTTTATACATCCCAACAGGTGTGCTGATTGGGAGAAGTCATCTTGGAAGATCTGAGGGAAACAATAGCCCCTTTTACACAGCCTTTTCATGTGGGAATGTTGCAGCCCTCTGTGTAAAAGGTACAAACACACAGAATGTGGGGTCATTTTCGTTCCGATCGGGGGTAGTAACCAAGCCGGATCGATGTCTGTGTAAAAGGGATAAGTCATGATAAGACACGTCATTTTGATGACGTGTCATGTGTGCAAACGTCTTCAATCTCTTCAAAACGTATTTCTGACACGAGTCTGCCATCGTGACGTTATGCGTCAACATGTCGTTTATGATAAATGTAACATAAATGTGCACAGCTAGCGAAAACACTGCCATTAATGTTTAGAAATCGCTGTCCGACACGCCCCTGATTCTGGAATGGCGTGCTATGTAAAAGCACACAACATTCCAGCATTATCCCAGGTTTTTGTTGTTCTGTGTAAAAAGGCAAAAGTCAGCATAATGAAGGATCTTCTTCACGGCAATGTTGCGAGAGGACCTAATGTTGCACACAATGGAAGCAGATGTATGTAAAAAATAAATAGATCAACAAGTGCCATAAGCGATGGAATAAAGACATAATTCAGATAACTCCGTTGATTGGGTGCAGCTGTAGAGAAGGCCCTGTCTTGGGTGGTTTCCAGGCAGCTAGTAGGCCTGGCTCTGAAGAGCTGAGAGGTCTGAAATATAAGCAGGAGAAGTGCCGTGCAGGGCTTTTATATATATCATTTCTTAAAACAATCTTTTTAATTACAAATCCAGGTGCAAGTAGGGTGAATAACAGTCCTGAATCGACCGGTCCACAAATCGATCAAAAGCAGTGAAGCGGCAGGGGAGATTCGAAGGAGTAGAAAACATGCTGTCTCTATATCTGTTTTTTGCTTAGCTTTGTGCTGGCGATCGTTAAATCCTTTATATTTTAACCTCAATTATTTTTGTTCGGAACGATCTCATCCGTGTTAGACAGCTGCATTGACATCAGGTTACATCCCCCGTCAGCTTAGACTGGAATTGTGACTACGCTTTTACTTTGCAGAACATAAACTTTCAATTGCTGAATTAATGGGCGAGGGGGGGGGGGGG
>OMKP01083431.1:0-15810 GCA_900302375.1 Bathygadus melanobranchus | reverse complement strand
CGCTCTTACAGACAGTGCTGAGCTGGGCAGAAGACCAGTGCGTCTTCTGGGAATTAACACCTGGGATGTGGCAGCAGCTCTCACGCACCTGGACTGGAGCCTGTTCAACTCTATCCACGAGGTACACACACACACGCATATACACATGCACACCCACTTGCATATATACACACATACACGCATGCATATACACACGCACACATATATATATACACACATTGCATTGCATATACACACGTGCATGTGTGCCGGCACTTAAAGACATATTAAATACATATTAAAGACATATTCACATGGTAGATGTGCAGGTAAACAGTCATTAAAATGCAAAGAGCTTCTGGAAGCCGTCCTCTCAACAGTGGCTGCTGGCGGGCTGCTCTCTCTCTGCCTCTGAGATGGAGGTGGTCGTGTGGAGGGTGTGTAGCTCAACAAAAACGTTGAGCGTGGAAACATTAACAGGGAACGAATTGTATCAGATCTTAATTGATCCAGTCCTTTTAAATGATAGAATCCCTAATATTTGCTGCCCCCGGCTTGAGAAACGCTGATGTGCGGTTGGCTTTCTTCTCTGTTCCGGGTCATTCTGAATACAAACGCTCCACTATCAGGGTTGTGGTGGCAACAGGGCACACGCTCCTTTTCACAACAAGAGAGACTGTCGAGCTTGGATGGGCTTTTGAAGTGGCTGTATGGTTCTCCGCTGGTCTCGCCTCAGGACCCACGCGCGTCCAAACCAAAGAAAATACAACGTTTATCAATAGTCAATCAAACAAGCAGCCTTTGTGTACTGTAAAAAAACATTAGGAAGCTATGCGAGCCTTCTCTGTGGTAGAGAATATGGGGTTCGAGAACATGTGCGTGGTACAGTCACATTTGCACATATTTCCCCCAGACAGTTATACCTGCCTTATATAACAAAACACATTGACTTGGAGTCATCAGAAAAGCCTTCTGTCGCGCTAACTAGAGACAATAGGACATCTAGAGCTACAGAGAGCTATACCTAGACACATTGATGTGGATTGGTGTATACTCAACCTTGCATGCATTGAGCTATGCACGCGTGTTTTGTTCACCCTCCACCCTCCCCACCACCACCACCACCACCACCACAACAGCAGGAGCTGGCGTACTACACCCTGAGCCGCGCTCCCCGCAGTGGCCACACGGCGGCGCTGTCGGTCCTGCTGCAGCGCTGCAACGAGGTGCAGCAGTGGGTCATGTCGGAGGTGCTGATGTGCGTGTCGCTCAACAAGCGCGTGCAGCTGCTGAAGAAGTTCATCAAGATCGCAGCGCAGTAAGAACGAGTGCACACACACACACACACACACATATATATATATATATATATATGTGCACATATTCACACAAATACACACTGTCAGGGATTTTAGCATTCGGTAGTGTTTGTAATGTGTATTTGTCGTGTGTGTGCGCAGCTGTAAAGCCCAGAGGAACTTGAACTCTGCCTTCGCCATTATAATGGGACTGAACACGGCAGCAGTCAGCCGACTCAACCAGACCTGGGAGGTGTGTGTGTGTGTGTGTGTGTGTGTGTGTGTGTCTCGTTGTATACCCTTTGTCTGCATATGTTGCTAGGTCTGTGTGTTTGAGTAAGATAACAGTGTGTGTGTGTGTGTGTGTGTGTGTGTGCGTGTTTATTATGCTGAAATGTTTATTCTAATATTATGTATAATCGTTCTTACCATTTCCTTCCAGAAATGTCCAGGGAAATTCAAGAAGCTCTTCTCCGAGCTGGAGCTCATAACGGTAATAATGATGTGTCGTCATGGTAACCAACGAGCCGTAATTGTCTTTGTTTTTTGGTGTTTTTTTTTTTTTTTTAGACTTTCCTACTTTGGTCACCTTCCTCCTTTGCGTTGCCCCTGTTCTCTCTTCCTCGCTCCATCCTCCTACCGTTTATAAAGTCTCTCTCTCTCTCTCTCTCTCTCTCTATCTCTCTGGCCCCCAGGACCCCTCTCTCAACCACAAAGCCTACAGAGAAGCCTTCAAGAGGATGAAGCCCCCCAAGATCCCCTTCATGCCCCTCTTGTTGAAAGGTGCACACCCACACACACCTCTCATGCAACTCAAAAAACGCAGGTTATTCCGTTCATGTTGAGCACATCCTAATCCTAATCCTAATTCTAGATATCACCTTTATCCACGAGGGAAACAAGACATTTCATGACAACCTTGTCAACTTTGAGAAGCTGGTATGTCGGTTTCCTACGGTTAAAAAAAAAAATAAAAACCCACACATTTTCCCTAATGCTACTACTACTACGGTAGGCCGAATCTGCTGTTTTGTTGACTGTTTTTTGACTGTTTTTAACTGTCTTCACAGCACATGATAGCCGACACGGTGCGCCTCATTCGCCACTGCCAAAGTGACCAAGCAGGTGAGATTTATGATCCATAATCAATCTATATCTAACGGCTTGGGTTTTACATTATGTTCGTCTACTGCTCTCTGCTGGCCGGTTGCTGTACTGCATGCTGTAGTGGTCTCCCACTGCTTCCCCCCCTCACAGTTTCCAAGCAACCATTTCCAGGGACACTTTCTCTTTCTAAATGGGAGCGCATTTCAATACACACACGCACCTTGCCTCAGTGTGCACACACGTGCATGTGATTTTTCTTTTGTTGTGTATTGCGGGTGAGTCGGTGCACACGTTTGCTGGGCTTTAAAATACATTATATGTTTGTGTGTGTGTGTCTGGTCTCTTAGGCAACGAGGTAACCGGGGGCGACAGTGCAGAGGTGCGAGCGTGCGTACACTGCTTGCACATCATTGACAATCAGCAGACTTTGTTTGAGCTCTCACACAAGCTGGAGCCACGCGCCTGACGAGAGACGGACTCTCAATGCACACGCAAACACACACAATAAACACACACACACACACACACACACACACACACACACATCCACCTATACCCATCTTTTGGACCTGTGTAACTGACACGCAGCCAGAACCACACCGCCACCTACACTGACCTGAACCGAGAAGACGTGCAGTCCCCCTGTGGGTCCTAGTGCCAGACAGGGGATCCCCAAGGTGCCATACGGTGTCCCGGCCAAGCCTTTGCCCAGACGGAGCCCTCAGCTACACCACCGACGCGAGGCTCTGTAACCCCCCCACCCCCCACCCTGGAGTACACTTCACGCCCGAGCGGACTCTCCGGGTCTTGTTCCCCCACCCAGGGACGGAGCGCTGCTGCAGGGGGGATGAACCGCAGGGGAGGGCAGGAGCGGGCGGCTGTTGTAACTACTTTGTACAAATATCCCTTGAACTGAATATTTGTGCTCATTCGTGCTGTCGTGATGAGCTTTGGGTCCCTGTTGTTTTTTGTGTATTTATGAGCCTGTTCCACAGGTGGGATGGTTCCTTTAGGAGAGTTTTTTTTATGTTTTATGGAAGCCTCTTCGAGCACTTGGAGAGGCTTTTATCCTTCCAGATACTGAAAAGCAGGATTGTTCCAAAAGCCACTGTTTTTTATTTTTCTCTTTAGCCTAACTGATATATTCGATCACATCCTCTTGAGGCTGGTTCTATAGAAACCCATCTACATATTAAGATGAATACATCTGTCTTGTGGTATACTAATTATTTAGGTATTTATTGTTTTTGTGCTCTTTTTGTTATTATTATTATTATTGTTGTGTCGTAGCATACGTATACAACAGTGTCAGGGGCCAACGTCGGAGCAAAACATCCATGTGAAGGCTTGTAAATGAAGCACATGTGACACGCTTCTGTCGGCCTGTTTTTAAAGTTTTGAAAAGACGAGAGAGAGAGAAGAAATACAGAGCTGTACGTGCCACCGTCAAGCAACGGCATTATCCTCTTTCTACAAACGCACTCCTCTTTGTGAACCACTGTATTTAAAAAGTGACTGATCCTGATTCGTTTGACTTTGTATGTGTTTTAGTACCTCTACGTGTCTCTGTGCCAAAATGCCACTTTGCGGTGGGGTTGAACATATGCAGTATGGTTATAATCGTGCAACAAATCATGGAGAAAGAGACAGAGAGAAAGAGAGAGCGAGAGGGGCCAATGAGACCCAGCCACAGCCGCTGTTTACTGCGTTTATTTATTACTTTGGTTGTTTGTGTCCTTATTCCCTGTCCAATCCGCCCCGTCATGAGTGACCGGAGCGAGTCACTTCACCGACCGATGACGTCGGGACACGCCGGATGCTTGGAAGCCCGTCGTTCTCCCGCGGTTGCTATGGAAACACGGGGCAGCATTGTGCTTTCCTCGATAGGTTGGCGTGTTTATGATCCCAGGCCAAAAGTACTAAAGGGAGCGAGAGAGACATTGTTACACTGATAAGTAAGCAGTTTGTTACATTGCTGAAATGCTGACTGACGAGCGACGTTTGTTAAACAAATATTTCCGCGTGTGTGTAACTGACGCAGGAAGCGAATACTGTGTTTTGACTGAATGACAGACGCGCCACTCCTGGTTTCTGGTTTATGTGTGAAGCTGTGATGGGACCGTATTGCTCCTCTCTCATCATTATGCGTTTTGATTTCCCACGGCACAGGGAACGTTTAGCGAGCAGTGCGCTTATGTCTGGACTTTTAAATCGCCGGTGGTTGATCATTTCTAAGAATCCGTAAAAATGTGAGTGTTGGGGGGGTCTGAACCTGTGGTTAACATCTATGGATTCATTACATCTACAGATGAATTGATTCTGTGTTCATTTCTTTTTGCGACATATTGTTTCTGTATGATAGCTATTGGAGAATCAACCCTTACCTAAAGTTACATGAAATCACTTTTATTTTATTTTATGAAAACATCTGTTTTAATCTACACATAGAGAGGGAGGAGTTGAACACTTGCAAATTCCCAGTACCGCCCTCACACTAACTTGGTGATTAATGTTACAGGATGCATTTAGGACTTTTAACGTCTAATTGTACAGCAATGGAAGAGCACCACACAAAGTCTCTAGTTGCAGAAGAGAAACCAAAGGGGAAAAAATGCTGTTTTCCTTTAATACAACAACCCTGAAGATTCTCACCCCTTCATTGTGGTACCTGGGCTGTTTTTGTGATTGTAAAATAGGCAAAGAAGTTGTCATTGGACCAGAACCACTCCAAAACAGAATCCAAAATGACCATAATGATGTCATTCTTGTCCAGCTTGACTGGATCTCATGGAATGGGATTGCTAAGTGTTGGCTTAATCAATAATTATTCAATTCCATATCTGTTCAACAGCTAAACTGTCACACACGTTCTGTAATCTAAATGAATGGTGAACTGCATCCTAAAGGTTGGTAGCAGCACCTGCATCTTAGTGCGGGGAACGTCCCCTTTTGTCCATGTCGTTACAGAAGAGTTCTGGCTTCACATTTTCATATTCACCTCTTACGCGTCACACGTTTGCTCTGTAGATCTTAGCTGCTGCTAGTTATTTATCGTGATGGAAATGTGGCAAAATCTGTTTGTGCCATGTTAAGGGGTTCTTCAGGGCAATGTGGAGTTACATGCGACATTGAAACTAAAAATGTTTTTGTTTTTTTATTATAGACCTTTAGAAGGGAAATGCAGACTACTGTATGTGGCCATCGTCATGACTATATTTCAGTTTATATACAGGCTCTAAACCTGTTTGCATGATACAAAACATAACGTGTTACGCCAGATTCGCACAATGCAAGAGAGGACACCGTCTTGTTAATGTGTAGATATCTGGTCATGTTTGGGATGTTATTAATTATCTGTTGTGGAAAAAAATACACACTATAAAAAAGATCAACACGAAGCAATATGTTTCCCATGTACGCCCTCGAAATTTGGACAGCTGAAGTCTTTTCTAAAGCAACAATTTTACTACGTCAAAGTTTTATTGAAACAGAATAAATTACAGCTTTTACGTGACATGCTAGTGATGCTGGTGGTGTTTTTTCTGCTCTACTGTTATGTTCAGTCTATAATGTGTTAAGAACTGGTAAGTAGCCTATACATGTGATCCATTGCATTATGCAGATGCTATTAAAGAAAATGCTGCAATAAAAACGTTGTAAATCATCATAGAGGTATAGGCCTGCTTGGGGAGATGGTGTACAAGAATATGGTCGTTTTATGATAGATAACAATTTTATTTGATTATTTTTAATAGCATTTAAAAAATCTGCCTTTGTAGTGTCACGGCCCTGGCCTAAGTTAACTCTTGTCTTTGTTACAAAGCCTGTGGAGAGACAGCCTCTTGGAGATCTGCTAACGATGATCAGCCTCACCTGTGGCAAGGCTTTAAAAGAGTCAGCCCACAGTCTCTCGCGCTTTCTCTGGTCTGCAGTAGTTTGTTGTCACTAGTTAATCTAGAGGAGATCTGGTAGTCCAGTTTTCGCGGCTTTGTTTGGGTAATTTAGTTTTTATTTTGGTTTGGTAGCTTAAGAGCTACTGCTGGGTCCTACGGCCCATAGCGTGGTTGGCCCAGCAGGTGCTCCTCTTTTTTTTTTCAGATCTCCTCCTTTGCTATTCACCATGATCTGTGTTGGGTAAGCTGTAACCCGTTAATAAATAATTTGGTTCCTTCTGGCCATTTGGTTTATGTTATGTTCTGTGTGTCGAGCCTATGCGGGGAGGGGTCGTAACAGTAGAACTGAATGGGTTATTGTAATGCTTTTAGCATCTTATTATTTCAGACGGCTGGCTTGACCACAGTTAGGCACCGAGGGAAGTAACTCATGGAGCAAAATTTTACCCTCTATTTCAAAACAACCTTCTTGAACCTTCATTTCTGAGACAGTTTGAAGCAAAATAAAGGTACATAAAGCATACTGTTTGGACGTGATAGCCACGCCTATATGGGTGAGAAAGAATTAGTCTGACTGACTGAAGATTGATTGTGAAGTATTTTCCACAGCTGAAGAACTGCGTGAACAACGTGGCATATAGCCACATAGGCTTACACGGCAGAGTGGAAAGTTACCAGCAGCACACTAGGTTAAACGAGAATAATAGTTAATACATGACAACTCCCAACAGCGGTGTAAATATAACATATGCTATAACACCGAAACAAATAGGCCATGCTTTAGCAGTACTTTCATATCTCTAGAGTGAAACATAAGTGAATATGAAACTAAAAAAAAACATTACTTTATCGAGATAAAAAAAAACTAAAGACGCGAGAAAATCTATTCTCATTAACATCTACAGATTTTCTAGATGTTTCTCCTTTAACATCTTTCTATTAAGCTGCCGACTTGTCGTCCCAAGATCCTATTTTAGTATAAAGGGGATCATCAGGTCCCCAAGTATCTCCCATTTAAAATGTGATCAGCAAAAAAGCGTTACGTCCACCATGGGAATCATTTGAAGGAGAAGTGAATATATAAGGTATTTATTTGTATCTAGATTTTTTGCAAAGACAAACAAAACAAACAAATCAATATAAGAAAACTATAGGCAATGTAACCACAGCTCAGGCAGGCGAAGAGCAGACAACGGACTCCTGAAGGGGTGCTTCTGCCCCTGCCTGGCAAACACAAGCCAATACAGACATTATGGACAGCTTTTAAGAGCTTGACAAACAAAAGATAATGGCACCTCTCATGCCAATTAAGTTCAGTCTTGATATGGGGCACAATGCCGCGCTCTGGCATCACATTCAAGTCAGTTGAAGGTTTAGTAAGCAGACCTGCTTGAGCGAGCAGAAGACTTGGTGTGAGTTTAGCGCGACACAAGCAGCTCACTTAGCCCTCATCCACTGCCACCTAGTGGCCACAAATGGTCAACAAGTATAGCCTCCTTATTCCAGCTTTTCATCTCCTTTTTTTTTTTTTACTCATTCACCTGGAGCGATTAAAAGTTTATTCAGATACATAAAGCATATATACCCGTGATATTTATAGGCTATTGCAACAAAAGCACTGCCGATAATCTGCGCACAGTTGGCATCACTTCAATAGCACATTGTGAAAAGTCCAGCTGGACTAAACAAGTCAACTTTGAGTTTTTATGTTTGCACGATTCATTCATATTTATCCTGTTGAATAATTATGAAGGCAACAAGTAAACAAAAAGTACTTGTGTGACTAGATATCGTTGTGGACAACAATAGAGTAGTCCAGGTGCCTGCTGGCTAGGTCTGCACGGCCTCACCCTGGCTGTGTGCTGGTGTGTTGTTGCTGCGTACAGCAGCAGAACAAAAAGACAAATGCAATCGTCAACTAACTAAAGGAGACAATATTATTAAAAATGTTAGGGTACATATTAGAGAATGGGAGAAGAAGTCAGTGGGCATTTAGAAAATAGGAGAAACCCAGCGGGAAATCAGGTGCTGCTACCACTGCTGCCCTCCAGGGTAGTCACTGGACTCTTGCTCTTTCTCTGGAAGTCTTTTCAACGGGCCTCCGAGACACCCAGACTGCTCACGGTTCTCGTCTTGCTCTGGCACCGCCAGGCAGAAGATGGCTTCCCTCTGTCCCCAAGCTAGGTGCTCAGCCCCAAGTCACCCAGCCTCCTCTGTCCCATGGTCTGCATGCTGTCCTCCCTGGCTGCAGCCCACGGAGCCTCTTCCTCCTCCTCCTCGGGAGCTCCACAAGCCAGCGCCTCACTGGAGACCAGCTCCACATGCGAGGTTGGTTGGGACACTAGTGCACGCATTTACATGGATTAACTGACATTTTTGTCATGCTTCATAACAGCGTTAGTTTCTAAATTACACTCTATACATGTTTAACTTTATCGTAAATGTTGTCTATTAAACCTAATTGCACCTGTGTCGCAACCCAAGGTGTACTGTGCTCCCACCCGCTGTCAGAATATAACACTCAGAAATGATTTTCCTTCCTTTCTTATTTTGTAGCCTACTGTATAACGTTGTTTATTAAAATGCTGTGGGAGTTTGAATACCAAGTAATTCGTTGAAATCTGAGACTGTTACTGTTAAATATATTTGTAAAATAAACCCACCTAATTGCGGTCTACCTTCAGCGATATATTGTTGTCTCCCTCTTTCGACAAATGTGTTACTTTTTTGTAAGTCGCTTTGGATACAAGCGTCTGCCAAATGGTCTAAATGTAAATGTAAGAGGAGGGTGGGGTATTTCATAACCACAAGACGGACCACTACGAGACCAAATACCATGGTGGTGTCGTCGCCACACCCACTTTGGTTTCCGCGCGAAACTGAGACTGTACTATTCTGAGAGTAGGGGACGGAGACCTGCAAATATAAACACTAGGTCTATATTAGGTGAAGGCACACAGATCCCTCGTCAGAAATATTAATAGAACCGTGTGAATATATTTTATGAACGTAAATGTGCAGGAAATGAATCAAGGGGAAGAAAATGGAAAAAGACACCACACACTGCACCCCTCCCTCTACATCGTTGGACTTTCTCTCGGGTTGTTTATTAAACCCCTCACAACCCATTCATTTTCAACTAACACGCGGAGCTTATATTTTATCGATATAGCCACCCAGTAATCCAACAATGACTTTAACATCAAAGGTAAGTGTTCAAGCAGTACCCAACAAAACGTCGTAAATCTCCCCTCCATTGTTCGGGCAAACTTTACCAAATGTGGCAGATGTCCCAATATAACAAACAGAATGAAAGTTGTTCGCGTAATGGGATGCAACTTTTGTCTCCGACATGAATTGCAGATGTGTGCCACTTAACTCATTTCTAAGTATCTCTACGTCGACGTTGAGCCTTGTTTTTGCAGGATTGATGCGTTAAGTCTTTTGTTTGTGGCAGCAGCAGCGCACCATCTTGACGACACAACGAGGTGACGGAGAGACTCCCGTTTCAACCTCCGATCAACTTGGCTTTGCATGCATTAATTAATTATGGTCGAAATCAAACCAGCCCTGTCTCTTACGCTGGTGTTGCTTTCCCCTTTTCAGAACAAGAGAAACAAATGCAAAATGCCATGTCTTCTGACACACCTTATATGTATATGTATCTATATATATATAGTCAATGTAAACACAATTGCCAGTGTCACTGATGAACGCGTCCCTTTCCTCTCCGTGCAATAGGATTACGACAATGGCGTTCAAAAAGTCAACGTGCATTTCCTGTTTTATTTCTCGTGTGTTCAGACGTCGTGTTACATGTCAAAGTTCATCACCGCGGAGCTTGCGAGTTTGTTTAGCCAGTCAGACGAGGAAGAAGAGTTTGAAGGGTTCAGTGATGAGGAAGAGGCGGAGGAGAGCGGACGGCTGGAGAAACCGTCGAAAGATAATGTATGATAATGAGGACTGTCACATTAGTTTTTCCCTTTCTGTGAATATAGCAGGATGGTTCTAAACGTGTATGTTTGTTGGTCATTTCCAGATTGTAGAGTCAGAAGACAGTGACATGGACACAGGCTTCTACTCCGATGACGAGGGACCCCTACCAAGGAGAAGTCTCTGTGTGGCTTTAAAGTATGTCTTCTTGGACCAAGACAAACTTGTGCATCTCTTTTAAGATTTTTTGAGTTGTGAAGTAGTTATGAATATTACTTTCTTAATATTAAGACATGAATGCACTGTTGACGTTTACATTTTGCAGTGTGGGTGTGTCCGTCCACTCATAAATGTTCGATTCACATGAACAAGTGGGCCTTGTTCCTGTGTTGTCACAAGGTGTGACTGCGTGTAGATAACAAACTCCAAGTTTGAAACAAAAAAAAAAAAAGCGCCTCGTCTCTCCAGGTTCCCTTCAAAGAGAGTCGTCACACCCAAACAGGAGCTCCCTGAGGAGGAGATGGTGAATATGAATGCCAAGAAGAAGAAGCTGGTGGCAGTGTCAGCAACTCCTCGCAGGCGAGCTAGTGCGAGGAAGAAACCGAAAGAGGAGGCGGAGAAGGAGGTGTTGGCAGCGGCAACACCTCCTCCTCCTCCTCCTCCTCCTCGCAGAGGAGCCAGAGAGCGGAAGAAACAGGAGGATAAGAAGGTAGATGATGATGATGAGGAGGAGGATGGGGAAGAGGAGGGCCTTAGCTTAAGGAAACGGGACAAGAACATCATGGAGAACAAGGCCATGGTGAGTATCTGTTGTTCCTACAATGAAATGGTAATGTGGACTCTGTATAAAAGCGCCAGTTTACTTATGGAAAGGAGGAAGGCGTTTAGAAGATTTTATCCTATCCTAGCTAACAAACTTTGATTCAGGGATTTACTCCCCCTCCCCTGAATGAACTGGATGAGATTTCTTTTCAGTTTGTAGAATCCTGCCTACACAAATAAACATGATCACCAAAGTCTAGACAAATGCTGCTAACAGTAGCCTTCGTTGGGGTGTTTCTATCTGTGTTTCCTCCACTGGATCATGACTTTGGCCCTCTGTGTTCAAATGTCCATTTAGCTCGCCCAGCTCTTTGCCGACCTGAGCACCATGGCGGAGCTGACGTCACTCACCACGCCGCAGGTGAGTGTTGCCAGGAAACACCGCAAGGTTCCACGACGGTGCTTTGCAGAAGGGAACGAGTTGGAACGTGTTGCTGCAGAGATGCCACTCGCATTGATCTGTGATGCCAACTTTGTTTGACCATGTTCCATTTCCAACAGAAGAGAAAGAGCTCAGCGGGCGAGAAGACTACCCCGCGCAAGCGCGCCCTGGAGCTGCAGGCCGGCTCGGAGAGACGCAACCCGTCCCGCAAGGCCCGCCCACCAGAGCACTTCGGGGTGGAGGAGAAGCCCGTGTCCCCAGGTGCTGGTGGGCGTGTCCCCAGGACGGTAGATGTCAGGAGACTGGTGGAGGTAATCGCCATGTGAACATGCATCTATAAGTACATTATCTTTCCCGTTATTCATATGAATTCAAAATACTTCAATTATGTCCTAATGTTTGACAAAGAGTAAGGGTGCTGGCTGTTGCAAGGAATGTATTAACACACGGCATTGTAAGGCACTTTAGTGTATATGGCGTGGAGTGTGAACCGAGGGTGGTCTTGTACAGGTGGATGAGGACAGCATGCAGAGTGCCAAGAAGAGGCGGGTCAGCCTTGGCTCCAAGAGGGGACAGTATGTGGTGCGCTCTGTGGACGAGATCACCAGGGAGGACCTGGACAACATCGCCTACCGTGCCAAAGACAAGATCTGGGACAAGGAGCACGTAAGTCGCCGCTGCAGCACAAGCCAGCCCGGTTCCTCTTATGATTGGGTTAGGGTGGTTTTAGAAGTGGTGGAGGGGTTTGTGAACCGGTAATCTGAGTGGCTCTGTGTAGCGCTGATCAGAGTCCGTCCGTGTCCATGTGGTCTCCAGGGCAGCTGCTGTCACCAGTGTCGCCAGAAGACCCTGGACACCAAGACGGTGTGTCGCAGCGGGTCCTGCGTGGGGGTCAAAGGTCAGTTCTGTGGGCCGTGTCTGAAGAACCGCTACGGAGAGGATGTCCGCGAGGTGCTGCTCGACCCGGTCAGTGAAACACCTGGGAAACTAATGAGCGATTGGTATACTGGTGGCTTCTAGGGCTGCAGGGGCCTTTCACTTACGTTTCCATTCAAACCATAGAAGAAACGTTTTTAAAAAATTAATTATTTTTAGTTCTGTTAATTTAATGGGTGACTTCAAAGAAGAATTAAGGTGACTTGTAGGGAACGTTAACTGCTCAGTGCTGTTCACATTCCACACAGGGTGACTTTATGTTCTGTGATTACGAGTACTGTAGGCCCACCTAACTTCCCTGTTCTAAAACACACACACAGTCGTCGACGTTCGGTCACGTTCTCTTGCTATAACGGCGACGCAGGGCTCCCTGAATACAAGGCACCTGACATGATGCAGACTTCTAGAACACCTTCTCCCCTCTCTCCACAGACGTGGTCGTGCCCCCTGTGCCGGGGGGTGTGCAACTGCAGCCTGTGTCGCAAGAGGGAGGGCCGCTGTGCCACGGGCATCCTGGTACGTCTGGCCCGCTACAACGGCCACGACAACGTACACCATTACCTGCAGAGGTAGGGTCCGGGACCACACGCTTGCCTTTTTTTTCCTTATTTATTTGTATTTTTAAGGGGGAAGCTCAGAAGGAGCTTTGTTTTGGTCCACTGTGTTGATTTGCCTTTGGTGTCGTCACGTGGTTTGTAAAGTAAGACAATGCAATCAAAACACGTGTGAGCCAGAGGTGAAGTGTTTCTATTATGAAATGCACAATATGACACCGGGCCATTCTGGACAATGAAAGTCTTGCGACTTTAAGCAGATCTAGGAGCCCCGATAGCCCGTGTCTCTAAAGGCAAGCAGATGAAACACGAGGTGACTGTTCTTGTGGTTCTTGTCCACCACAGCATTCAGAAGGAGCTGGAGTAGAGGGGGGAGCCTGGGGGAGATCCATCCCGCTGCTGGTAACCAGGACACGGGAACCAGCCCTGACTGTTGTACTTTACCTGACAACTGTTTTATGCACAAGTTTTAAGTGTTGTGAGTGCCGTTATGTCAAATCATGTTAGTCTATCGGTGGTTGGCGACATTTGATGCATACACTGTAAATGTTTTTATTACCATATACTGTAAGAAGAAACAGGGGTTTTGTTTTTTCTACTCTTAAAACTTGACCTTAAGTTGTACTTTTTTTCCGTTCTGTCGTATGTTTTTCGAACGATGCAACTGTCTTTGAAGCGCTTTTATACTGTTTATACACTTTAATTGTATTATTAAAGTATAGCATAGAGCCATACTGAGTGTTTTGACTGTTTAACGTTAACTTGGTGAAACTCAAATATTAACAAATGTCACAATGACTCCTTAACGCGTTAATCTAATAGGCCTACTTTGTTAATAGTAGAGAAACTAAAAGGTGTGTGTGTCAGAATGATCATATGCTCGCCCTCTTCCTTCCCAAAACAACTTGGTCCAATGAATATAATCGGATGTAATACCACTATTCACCAGCAGGGTGTACTGTTACCATTGACACCAGTGCTTCAGCATTCAGATTCAGAGAACTGTATTGATCCCGAGGGAAATTGTTACTGTCCCAGGTGCTCTGGGACAGTAACAATTTCCCATCAGTTTCATACTTGTGGTGTGGCGTTGACCAGGAGGTCAAATGTGTGCTAGCCAACATTTTGGCTCCCAACTTCAGCATGTGTTCACTGCATGGCCAGAGTTCACCCAGGCGCAGCTGAAGAAGAGAGGTGTAGACTTCATTGCTGTGGAATGTGTGTTGTGTGTGGACTCAATACCGAGAACATGAAACTGCTGCTGTCTGATATTAGGTGATTTGTTTTTCATGCTTTTATTTTGATGGAGCTTTCATCTTTGTGACACTGACAACCTGAGTCATGCCTCAGAAGAGGGGTGGATATTCTTAAGACATTTTTGTGGATCTGGATTCCGATTCCAATCGGATTTGTCTGTGGCAAACGGGGTTGGCCAGTGCGGTTTCCTCAGGGGTCCTGTTGAGATATTGGTAATGACTTTATACATCCTTGATGAATTCCTAATTGTGGTCTCTGCTGATCCTTATCTGAACAGGAGGCTGTGTCCAACATCTAACACTATCAATTGCAAATCCCAAAACACAGCTGGTTTGGATGACTTTAATCATGGGACACGACACGTCTCCAAAACCATACTGACACATCAACGGAGCTACAGCTGGGGCCCCGTGGTGCAAGGTTACAATGACCTCTTCTAAGTGACTGCAATCATACACCGGCATACTCACAGCTAAACGGATGTACAAACACTGCTGTATTCTTCACTACCATTCTTCAAATGGTAGTGAAGAATAAACTGCTGTAGCATTATTATTAACACACTATTTTACATGTTTAAACTACAGATCTGTGGGGAACGGCTGAAATGTTGTGAATCCTCGATCAGCATCCGTGGTTGTGTTGTGTTAACAGCAGAAGGAGGGGCAGGTGACCAGGAAGACCCCCCCCCCCCCCCACATACCCCTGCCCAATTCCGGCTGCCTGCTGCTCTATTATCAGAACACTGCTGAGAGATTATATACTATTAGAGAGACAAGTGGGCGTGAGAGGGGCAACAGACAGGAAGTGAAAGGGAAAGAGAGACCATGCGTGTACAAGAGATGATGAAAGAGGCCATTACACTACTGCTGGGTTTGTGAAGTCATTCGGGGATCATTTCAATGTGGATTTCAACGATTCGATTGAAGAGATTTTAATAAGTCTGCGTTAGTGATCCATTTCTTCATGAACAGATGCACGCAGTACACAAATACAGAAAGATCGATGGACGATATGGGGCAGTTTTAGTCACTTTATTGTCAAGTGTTATGCAGGCAAAGTTGTTTTTTCTATTTTCAAACTTGTCTTGGTTTTTTTTTCATTGACATAACACATCTGTACAAACTGATTTTTAAAAATATCAATAAACCAAAGCCTTTAAGGCTAATCTGGCAAAATCCCATTATCAAATGTCATGGAGATAAACATTTTAGAAAAAGATTTACAAATGAGATGTCACTATAAAATATCAACAAACAAAAGAGAAATGAAAGAAAAAGTCGTCACACAAAATATTACCAAAAAGACATCTAAAGTTGTTCCGTACGAACCGTCGTATTTTTTAAACGATATATTTTTTGCGTTCTTCTTATTTATTTTCTCAAAAAACACATTATGGCGCACAGAGAGAGAGAAGAATAAATGGTCAGTCGTTACTTCAAAAAAAAAAAGAAGAAAAGCAGCACTACGGCAAAAAACTAAACGAATGAACAACCAACTGAAACATGCTGTATACACAACCTTAGAATCGACGAGCACGAGTACAACTCCAGCAAAAAGGCAAAGGTAACAAACCAAGGAACAATAATAATAATTAAACACGTGTTTGGGGGCCCTGTTAATAAAGTAGCAGATGGTTTTTTTGTTTT
>OMKP01083429.1:0-14000 GCA_900302375.1 Bathygadus melanobranchus | reverse complement strand
GACGACAAAGACGACGAAGAAGAAGACGACGACGGACAAGACGAAGAAGAACAAGATGAAGAAGGAGGGGAAAATAGACAATGGAGGAAAAGGTTAAGAGGGGAGAGAACAAAGGCAGCGATTTGCAAATGGCACGGCAAGGTCGCAAATGAGCATGATGATGGAATGATGGGGGTAATTGTGTGAGAACATCAGCTGGGTTCACGCAGACCTTGTCAGATATCGGTAGGAATCGTCTTTCGGCTTTCATTTCATCAGCAGCATGAGAACAGGATAAGCCAGTTGGCCGCTAAGCGTCATTCTGGGTGTGAACTTCATATAGAAACACATGTTGGAAAAGGATCCACTTCTACACCATGTCTGACTTGAATCACTCTTTATTTCTGCTCTGGCTTTTGCACCACTGCCTCTCTCTCGCTGTCTCTCTCTCTGTCTCTCTCTCTTTGTCTCTCTCTCTTTCTGTCTCTCTCTCTTTGTCTCTCTCTCTTTGTCTCTTTCTCTCTCTCTCTTTCTGTCGCTCTCTCTTTCTGTCTCTCTCTCTTTCTGTCTCTCTCCTTCTGTCTCTCTCTCATGCACTTGTGTTGTGTAATGCATATTTCATTCTTCTGCTCAACAGTACCAATGAATGATAGAATATATATATATATATATAAATAACCACATTTACTGGCCAGATAGTCAGCCATGTGTTTTTTTCCAGGTATCTAGTGGAGTGTGGCAGGTATCTGCTCTGATCTGATCTTTGTTTAGATTATCATTCCGTTCATGTATCCTCTTTTTCTAGTGAAAGACATTTCAATTATCTCACCTTTCATAATTGTATAACACATGTTTGTGTATGGCTCGGAAACACTAATCTGTATGTGTTTATTTGTCAGGACATAAGGAATACCTTGCGTTGTGGCATTTACTGTAGTGCATCAGTTAACAGAAAATAATGTTTGTTTACAATGATTTCCCGCTTGTATTTAGGCTAGCAACTAAAAAACATGCAATAGCAGCAAAGGACAACAAATATTTTGAAATGTTTGGGAGATTGCATCATTCATGCATCCTGGCTAGCTTCACACTGTAATGCATGGGGATATACCATTGGATATTTTAGATATCTATGTTGTTAGTATCTTTCTTTGCTCGCTATATTTCTTTTCCTCACCAAGCTTAGCGGAGCCGTCACTCAGGAAACCCCGGTACAAAAGGAGTGAACAAATGAACAACGGTGAATGATCTCCAATGGGTTAAGGGTTTCTCTCTGTCTGTCTGTCTGGTGGCGTCGCTGACAGAGTGTCTGTTGCTGTTCTGAGGAACCAAACATTTCTGCTGAGTTTCCTACGAAATGTTGCATTATGTTGATTTTTGAAATGTAATAATGTAACGCTCCGCTGCAGTCTCACCGTCGTTTCTCTGGTTTGTTTTAGTTGTATACTTGTAAGTACGAATTCAAAGTAGATTAGTAGCGTTAAAACTTTCTCATTAAATACTACATTAGATTACATTACTATTTAATTGAACTTAACACGTAGGAATGTTAATTGCTTAATAGGACACGTAATTAAGGGGTTGTAAATTATTCCGAATTAAGGGCTTTGAGACCGTGGGAGACTTAACTCACACGTGCATGAAATTACTTTGGAGCATCTCTGTCTGCATTACTCTTCTCACCACTGTTAAAATTCATTTCATTACAGCAGTTATGGTCGACTTCAGAAAGTACAAATATGTTCACCCACAACAGCTTCTCTGCTGCATGTATTAAAACTTTAGCTTGGAAAGATTCACTCTCAATGGCGGAGCACAACATTAAAGCTGCTATAGCTAAAGAGTTAAGAGTTAAGTAAAGAGAGGGCAGAAGAGAGTCCCCTCCCTCCCTGCTCCTGTGTTGCATTTCACGCCCCTGTGATTGACAGGCAAGATGGATTCCTTGAACCAATCAGTGAGAGATTGGTCAGAAATGAGCCGGGAGCGGTCTGAAATCTGAGTAGTCCCATACAGAGGCAGACGCTGTCAACTCGAAACAGATATTCCTCACATTTCACTCACTAATAGCTGACGGATGGCCCTGCCATTTATTACAAATAACACTCAAATAATGGCACTTAAACCTTACGCACCTTAGGAATAGTTTAATGGTGCAAAGGAGTGAATGAAGCCTATGAAACAATATCCCGTATGTTCTAACTTGCCGGATGGCATGTGCTGAGGGCGTTGATCCCTTAATAGTTTAAATTTACTCTTTGGCCCTTTGTACGATTTTGGAGCGGCCCCCTGTAAGCCTCTACAGGCAGTGTTCCTAAGATCCACGGTGGATTGAAGAACCTTTCAACACTTCCAGAGAAACAGTGTCACCATGAAAGCCTTTATGTGGGAAGCCTTTTTTCAGTCGTCAAGTTGACTTTCCTTCATATGCGGCTGCGACCTGCCAAAAAATAGATCCTCAAGCCCCACCCCCCTGTTTTCCCGATTCAATAAATTGTACACAAAAGATTATCTTTATTCATAGCCTTTCAGAACTGCCATCACCATGGGGCTTTTATTTAGTTTTTGTTGTTTTTTTGCAGCAACAAACGCTTGTCATAAATTCTCCAGGGACCTACTGGACCTGCTGCATCGGGTTTGTCGAGTGAAATTGTTGTGACGTTAGATCCTCAAATGTTGTCTGCCCATCGACTCATCCGAGAGCACTCATAACTTGTGCTCAGTGTAACGTTTGCAAGTTATTGCATCTTACAATCGATTCACACCTTGGTGTCTCGGTGTCATTTGTAATCAGAACAGGTTGTAATAATGCAGCGTTAATTGGCACAACCAAGACTTGAAGTTGTTTCTTGTTTACACATAACTGATTCAGACGGAAGACGTGAATCCAAGGCTATAAGAGGATATCAACAGTCATGAAGTGTGATTTATGCTCTTTTCACAGAACTACAGGAAGCGCTGATTTTACATCTCTCACAATAAGACTATAGAATAATCACAATAAGACTGATGAATATCACGTCAAAGGACATTTTTAAATAAAAACATCACGAGAGATTAATAAAGGTCCATCCCAAAAAGTTTCAGGAGTAAATAATTCATTGTACTTTGTGCCTGCCTGCTGTATGTCAACAAGGCCCTAATTAGAGGCAAGTCAAATCTGTGGCCCTTATTGGACATTAACCGATGAAGAAACAAGACTTTATTATACGATGTCTTAGTATAGCCCAGTAAGCTAGATTTAACACCGTCCCAGGTCACCATTTGTCTTCCTAAGTAAATACAAAATAATAGCCTCCATTTATGATTAATATTTGGAATGGCGAAGATCTATGCGCACACTTATAAGGGGATCATTTTGTAAAGGATGCGTTGCTATTGTTGCCTCCAGCATGGCCTCGTACTTTTATTGCACACTAATACAACCCCGCGCATTATTAGCATTTTAGCTAACTTAGATCCTGCCAAAGCAAGCACATTTCTTCCACTCATATATCACTGGCACTCATTATCATACGGCAGAGCTATTAGTTATGCTTGGGAAGGAAGTGTAAATTGTGTAAATCAAGGCAAACATTATTTTAAATACAATTTGCACTAAAAGGAGGGGAGCGGGTTTTTTATTTTTTTTTTATTCCTTTGAAAGGTTAATTAATAGTCAGCCGACATTATATTTGTGCAGACCCAAGCACAAGCTTAATTAACGGGGATTCTCTCACGCTCTGACTTTGCGGATCCTGCCGGTGGTGGCGTTGCACCACACACCGCGAACCCTCGATGACGGGGGGCTCAACCAAACGGGGTGGCGCCATGCCAGGGCTGCGTTAAGGACAGCAGTCTAACTGGGCTAAATGACAGCCTGCATATGCTATAGAAAATCAGTGAAGCCATTTTAACAAGACACCCGTCCGCCTATGAGGCCCTAAGGTGCCTATAAGTGGCATGGCTTTGCTGTCACCTTTGCAGGTCTCCCCCTCCTCTCTCTCTCTCTCTCTCTCTCTCCCTCTCTCTCTCTCTCTCTCTCTCTCTCTCTGTCTCTCTCTCTCTGTCTCTCTCTCTCTCTCTCTCTCTCTTTCTTCCTTGTCTTCTATCCATCTTAGCCATTTTTTCTCCCTTCATTCTTTTTTTTTCTGTATGTTTCCTTCAAAGTGAGTGGCTGGAGGCAGCGAAGGGGAATGGGAGCAGAGTGGCTCATTCCAAAGTTAATAACTTTTTCACATTTAATTGCTTAAGTTCATTGTGCCCCCAATATGTATTTTTCCCCTTTTACTCATTGTCATT
This sequence comes from Bathygadus melanobranchus, assembly GCA_900302375.1. NCBI lineage: Eukaryota > Metazoa > Chordata > Actinopteri > Gadiformes > Macrouridae > Bathygadus > Bathygadus melanobranchus. Next base: position 9,743 of record OMKP01083429.1, on the reverse strand, counting down.
CAATGCTGGGATTCCAATTTGCCACACAGCTTTTGAGAGCACGAGAGAGACAGGACGGGAGGAAGAGAGAGAGAGGGAGAGAGAGAGAGAGAGAGAGAGAGAGAGGGAATGGCACAGTGGCAGGAGAGAGACAAACTATTTTAATGGATGACTGAACAAATTAAATTTGAATTTATACCCCGGCTTTCATCTTCCTCGCCGTATATAAAATATGGGTTTACAAACTCAAAATAACACTCAAGTCTTCGCCCAAGTGAGATGCTATTTCAGGGAAGACATAGCACGTCACCGTGATCACAAGGTTGCTCATCGTGAATAATTAGTTTCACGACGTCTAAACAGTGACAAACCCATCAGATCATAATCACAATACAATAACAATGCAACAATAATCCATCATCGAGACCGTCATTCGAGACAAACACTGGCCATAGACAAGCCAGAATTGTGACGAAGTGCTCCATTCAGTACCAAGCAGAGTGTGATACACATCACTTCACTGTCGGACCGTCATACAAAAATAGTGTGGAAGAAAAGTACAATTCTTTCAACTTTTTTAATCATCCAAACATCAACTATCGTCCCCCTGTTCAGATGCTTATTGCTTCGGCCTGTCGGGAAACCGTCAGGGGATATGTTTAAAAAACCACAGCCGCTGAAACGGCAGTTGGATGCAAAGTGGTCCCTCTTCACTTTTGAAATGCTAACTTGAAAACCTGTAGAGGGATTAAAATGCTAATAAAACAGACAGGATACAATTGCTGTTTTTAAGCCTTATGCAATATTCATGGGTATGTATGAGCCCGCAGTGTGCAGGCAGGAGGGCTAGCACAGTGGAGTGTCTGAATTCAGCCAGATGTAAAGGTTTCTGCCACAGGTGCCCCTTTAACACCCAGCAGAAGAGGACAGAAAAGTGAACATAACAGAGCAGCTTGAGCAGTCATCGTGCTAATATCTAACGCTGTAAATTCTGTCACTGGCTTTTCAGCCATTACGGAATTCACTTAGAATTAATTAGAAATATGTAAAAATGACATCTGTGATTATCAGATTCAACATTCACAACATGACATATGGAAATGTAACAATTTAATAAGAGATTCATATATTGTTTTGTTTTTATTATTATGCATTTGAGTTGAGTCTTGACTTGGTTTACTTTAAAGGCGTTTCATCGCTGGCGTTCAGTCACACACATCCTGGCGGTGGGAATGCTTAGGCCCCGCCCACTGTAATGTGATGTATAATAAACATCAGCGTCCAGACATCTGGTGACTCCTCCGGCTAGCGTAGCAGCTTAGCGCAGCAGCTGCTAATGTGTCCTTTAGAGAACTTCAGTGGCCTACAATAGACAAACGTGTACAAACTTACAAGAAAAATTCCAACTTTAACAGCAGAGGAGACCGAGCGTTCTCCCCCTCGTCAGCAGCCCCGGAACTCGGGGGTCGGAGGTCAACTCATCCCTTTGGTAGGGTCATGATGTATGCGTCATTGACGTTGCCACCGTACAATAAAAGGAAGCAGGAAAGACACTCCTTCCCTTTCTTAGTCATTCATTACCCTCGTTCCACCTGATTCAGAGGCGGAAGTCGCACTGAGGCACTATCATTTAGTTGGACATGTCACTCTGGTGAGGGCAAGAAAAACGCCAAGAAGGGAAAGAAGAAAGAAAACTATTGAGCTGAAGGACTAGCAGCTTGACCAGAGCGCTAGCCAGGAAGCTTATGGGAGACGTCACACAGTCTTTTTTTTAAGGACTCACGCTGAGAGGAGAACTTTGATGTATTCACGGCAGGATGGTGCTTCCTTGTTGCCTTTACTCCCTCGTTCCCTCCCTTCCCGTCTTTAATTCCTTCTTTTCTTCTTTCTCTCTTTCTCTCTTTCTTCCCGGACTCGTAAACGTGTACTTACTTATCGCTGCTTCATGTCTCAATTGCAGCTTACAATTTCAGAACAGGGACAGGGTTGGCAACTTAACAAAAAAGATGTATAATCATACATTAGTGTCTACAAAGCCCTACTTTCAGTTTCACTTTTGCTTAAAGTAGCAGTTAGCATTACCCCGAATTGAGTCACTGAATACTTATTAGCTTGCTTTATGAGTCCACAAAGACAGTTATTATATTAAAAGCAGGCATGGTTATGGCCGCTACAGGGGTCCTTGGCGAGGACGGTGGGAGGCGGGAGTTAAGCTGTGCAGCAGCAGCGTCTTTCATTGCGATCACCGCCGTTAGCGAAAAGTGACTCGAACGCAAGAGTCTGCCTCTTGACGAGATATAAAATATAGACATCTAAACACTCACGCCTCCATTTTTGACGAATGAAATAATAAATGTAAAACATTGATTCGAGGTCAGCTAGCTCAGCTACCCTATAACGCTTTCCTTTGTGTGTTTCGTTTATCGGCATTCGTAAATCGCTATTTGTTGTCACCTCCAAAGCTGAGCGTATTGACTTGGACCAGACGTTTTAGAGACTTCAGTGAACTTTAGATGACATTTTTCCTCTCATTAATGTCATTATTATTATTGTCAAGCAGGTAGTGGATGCCTACACATAGGCAGACATCGGGGTTCGAACCAGGAACCTTTGGGTAGTCACCCTAACCACTAGACTACATTGCCCTTTCTGCTGTGATCTCTTGCTCTGGAAATATGTATTTATTATCGTATACGCCTATTCTTAAAGGGGAACTTCACTGATTTTCAACCGGCTTTGTATCATTTCAATGTGGGAGGTATATCCAAATATAAATTGTCTACCATTCCTCCATGTTGCCTGTTTGTTACCCAGAGCTACTTTTGTCCACCTGTGTCATCTTACCCCAACTTTGTCATCAAGTCCGTCAAATGACTGGAAGTGGGCTAAGGCCCCAGAGACACCGAGAGCTCACTATATCCCTAATGCGTATAGATGGAGATAAAGTTGAAAAAGTTACTTCAAGGTCTGAGTTTGTTATTTTTTTCCCAAAACAGGAAATAAAAGGTCTATCCATCATGATTCCATAGCCTCTGGCGTACTGCTAGAAGCTTCCGGAAGAAGTTAGGATTTCAAGCTTTGCCAAAAAAAAAGCTGCAGTGGCTCACCAATCTGAATGAAACAGTCCGGATTCATGCCCGGATTTTACCTCTTTGTGCTGAGCAACAGATGCCAGATTGGGATACTGCCCTATTTCACATCACATTAACAATACAGCTATAGACATTTCGAGTTGTGCCAAAGGTCCATCTGTCCCTAATGCCACCTACTGTTATTCATCAATCATCAACGTTGTTTACAAAGCAGGAAGTAAAACTGCCTGTAAGTCCCCGAAAATACATCAGGATATAGATCTCCACAAGATATGCAGTGGATAAGCATAACGGGCTGTAAGACATTTAAGAGGTAGACTTCTCTGTTCTGTTTTCTAGTCCTTCTGTCATGCAATCCTCCAGTGCCTCATTTTCAATGCAGCCTCCATTTTCGGAGAGCATTATTCTCGCACGTAAGTCGTAAGTCAAGAGTCTATACAGCGGTACTAAATAAGAGACCGCAAACCAGGGGAACGTGCTGCTCCTCTGTTTAGGATTTACAGTTGGGAAACCTGGAGGGCCCACAAGCGTTAACAGAAAAACAAACAAAACGAAAACCTCTGTTTTTCTTACAGACCAAAAAAATACATGAAACAAATAGGGGGGGAAAAAGCCTAGCGTTCAGGGAGTTTGACTCCTCGTCGAATGATTCTGGTTCTCGATCCCCAAGCGTCTTTGAGCAAGACGGCTAGCTCTGTGTGCTTCTTGATGATGTGCACAGAATCACAGTGAGGATAATGGTGAAATCGTGAGGGAAAAATACTATCACAATCCACTCACATTGTATTCTAATAGAGGCATAGATCTCAATCAAATGCGTGTCTTTGTCCCCTTGAGGTTTTAGAGGAGAACAGATAGAGGAGGAGGAGGAGGAGGAGAGGGAGGAGGAGGATGACAACGATGAAGAGGAGGCGGAGGAGAAGGAGAGAGGAGGAGGCAGCGGTGTGTTCAGTGAGGTTGATGAGAGATTTGCCACCCAATCTGTATGTATTCCTGCCTCCTATCGATCCTCTCCTCTCTGCTTTATAATCCCTGGGTCGATGTAATCCGAACCAGCGTTAAACAGCCCGCATTAGCTGCTAGCTGCTGGTGTAACTACAGTATCCCTTTACTGATCAGCCCAAAAGGATGCTTAACCACACAATGCTGCGCTATGAAACATTGAAGTCTACATAAGGTGAAGCAATACTGAAGGTAGAATGTAGGAAGGTTGAGGATAATGTAGGAAGTAGGAAAGTAAAAGTAAAAAGTAGAAGTTAACATATAGGTAACTATAATTATGCCTTTAATCTACTAAAAGAGTAGATAAGATCTGGACTCTCATTAAAGCAGCGTTTTTTAAAGCCTTCATTTGTAGACCGACCTGTGTGTGTGTGTGTGTGTGTGCGTGCGTGTGTGTGTGTGTGTGTGTGTGGTCATTAGGAGGAATAAGCATGCCTGACTACTAGTCCACGAGTCTCCAGAAGTAAATTAGTAGTCGTCAATGTTGTCGTCGTGATCTATTTTATATAAGCCCTCAATTAAACATAAGAACATAAGAACTTTGACATGTCTTTAAAAAACAAAACTCATGTGACAATATTGTACAGTTTACAAATAAAAACCTCTCTTTTTTTTCTGCTAAAGATTACAAAGACTATCCGCCCGGCCCTCCAGCGAGACCCTTACAACGAGGATAGTGGAGTCAAGGGGGGCTTGTAGGACACAGATACGACGATACCGACAGGACGCGAGGCAACGCAGGGCTAGCATGTAGGGATTAATCAAAACGGGAACAAGTCCAATCTCTCGTTTCTGCAACTCAAAACCACACGGGTTCCCCCGCCAAAATAAAAATGACTTGTTTCTTTTCTCACCGTCATCTGTCTATTTCCGTCTGTGTTCCTGTGCTGGCTGAACAAAGTCAACCAGACGCTATAGGTGTATCGGCTTCCAGCATAGACACCAAAAGCCTGACTACACTCTTTTCATCCCTCCCTCTCTGCCTCTCTCTCCCTCTCTCCCTCTCTCTCTCTCTCTAGACACCATCCCGCCACACAGCGTGTGTCACCTCCAGCAACACTAAAGCTAATCCAATAGTGAATTTCATTTCTATTTTCTCTTGCTTCGGACCCCTGGGGGCCCCACACGGCTGAGATGAGGAAAAGAGAAAAAAAGGAGACAGAGAGAGAGAGAAAGTCTTCATTCCCCACCCTGCTTATACTAGAAAGCAGTCCTTCCTTCTCTCTCTCTCTCTCTCTCTCTCACTCTCTCTCTCTCTCTCTCTCTCTCTCTATAAATAATCACATCATTGAGCCTAATGAATGTCTTTTCTACATCCATTTTTCTATCTATCTCCATGTAAACTACATCTATATCTAAACATGTTGGTGTCGATCATATCACATGTTGTTCTCGTCTTTTGACTCTCTTTGTGATGCACTAAGTGATTCTACCTGTGCAGAATGTGATGGGGGACGACGTGAGACGTGGCAGATGGTCATGTTATAATAACAGCTTTCCACCGGCATCTCTTAAAGTCCGCCCGTCAACAGCCGAATTGTTAAGCTCCTGATTGGTCGTCTATCTAAGTGAGCATCCTTGAGTCTTTCCCCTCACTCGCATAACAAAATAAAAGCCCTTTAGAGCCTGATTTGTAGACTGTTTAGTATGGTATGGTAAAATAAACAACACGCCCTCTGCTCCAGTAAAAGATAAGATGCTCATAGATGAGTCAATATATTCCCATTGGGATTCATTCAAAATAATTATTGATTTCACAATATGGATTTTTTCCTCCCACATAAAAGAGGACAGGTTTTTTTCCCACACTGAACCTGTGTACGTCTGTGGTGTCCTCTAACCTAATCTAAATGAGATATTAATAAGTTGCTCCAAACAACCTATGGATTTCACTGCAAAGCTAAAAATAAGGTGGTTACTGGTGTCCTGCGGTGACAATATGGAGAGTATATTGACTTCCTCTCAGTTCAGGTCAAAGTTCAGTTCAGTTTAGCTGACATACATCAGGAGTTAAAACAAAGGCAAGCACACACACACACACACACACACACACATACAGACAGACAGACAGACAGACAGACAGACAGGCACGACGAACTCTTGGACCCCTGCACATCACACCTCAACAGTATAAGTACCTATAAATCCTCATTGGAACAGACTTGAAAGGAGATTCTCTGTGATGTTTTGTGTCTACTCTACAGATCCTGGCTCACCCTCTAGTTCTGTCTGCACAGGTTATCGTTGAAATGTCATTACAATCTGTTTAAAAAGTAAATCAAATGTACAATATACAGTATATATATATATATAGCAACTGAAATGGCAATAATCAATCTATTGTATCCTCATGTCAAGGCACCAGTGAAATATATTGAAAAAGTAGTGTTTCATAGTGGCCATTTTATCTCCATGTACTGTATATGTCATCATGTTTATACTGTATACACACACACACACACGCACACACACACACACATTGCAATGCACATGAACTAAGCCACACACCTGCAGCACCACACTCTGTTGAAAGTTGTAGGCACTGGGGCGTCCCTCCAGGGTGGAGAAGGCCACGTTGCCACCGGTCAGCGGTGAGATGTCGCTGAACTCGTCGGTGCACGCGGCCGTGCGTTCGTCCTCGCCCAGCCGGAGGTAGGCCTTGGCGTCCCGGCCGTACGTCTTGATGCAGGAGCTGCTGTAGTACTGATAGGGGAGCCAGGCGCCACCCTGCTCCAGGCGCTTGTAGATGGCGAAGCTCTCCGGGCGGCTGGTGTAGAACTTCAAGCGCACGTAGGTGATCTCGTAGGCCTTGCCTGCGGGGGAGAATCGACGGTGAAAATCGGATGAGCTGTTTATTTTGGGTCGCCGAGCAGAGAAAGCTAGCGTACCGCGCCGCGCACCGAAGCTACATGGAGCGTATGAAAGCTTAGCATACGCGCGCATACATAAACAAACAAACATGTCACATGCGTCATCTACGCATGGCAGAAAGGTACTTTGTTTGGCAATTTGAAACAAACAAACACGTCACATACCAAACCTATAGGCCTACAGCGTTTGGCTGTGCAGTAAGATTTAACAAGATAGCTTTCTTTGTTTTGTTATAGCATGTAAAACATATCGGCACTCTTATCTTAAGCTATGCGTGGATATCTTTATCTTCATAGCTTTAATATCATTTTTTTTTAGCCGTAGCTTTTCTACCCAACATGTAAAACAAGCAAAGCGTATCATGTAGAGAATCTGTATGGAGTTTAGCTACGTGCGGCAGGATTTAGTTTCCTCGTGTGTTTTTTAATGTAGAAGTAATGTACGATGATGCTGTGGGGCCCAGAGGACACAGAGAAACACACACACAGTGCATCGGGGGACCGGCGTGATTTTCCCTGCCTGTGCGCAGCCTAAATGAATGCGGTCCCTGCCGCGGTGGAGGAATACTCTAGATTATTTTCTCATTACGCAGGACGTAATAGGCCCCCCAAGTGAACCACAGGTCAAAGGGAAAGAAAGAGGGAAATATGTCTTCATTGTTTTCGTGTGAGTGTGTGATTTTTATAATTTCCCCGCCCGCATCGCAGGGTAAGAAGGAGAGTCACCCGAGGCATACAAAAAAAATCAATTTTCTTTTAGTGGATGATTAAAATTAAACCAGGTGATTACATAATGTCGTCTAAAAAAAATAAATAAATAAAACTAAAACTAATTGAAGTAACAAGGAGCCGGTCCTTTGGCAAGAAGTCAAGGTTTTAAATTGAAAGTTTGTCTGCCAGTAACGTCTTTATTTTTTTCTTTCTTGCATTAAAAAGGAACCAAAGTGATGTTATGGAGAGGAAGGACGAATGCCGGAGTGGTAGAAGACAGGACACACCAGCAGAAGAAATCAAAACGCGTACACTTATGGGATTCACCCATTTCTTCCCCCACACTCAATCCAAGTCTGTGAGATCAATCAGAGCCCACTGTTCGCTGCGTTCAGGGCAAAAGAGACAATCTCCACGTGGAGAGGGATTTAACGGTCTGCGGAAACGCAAGGCAATTTTACACCATAATTGATGCAGTGGGGATAGCTATGTTATAGTTTTATCTAAGCAGAATAAAAGATTCTGAAAATGGTGTCGCGCGAGGTTGAGATTCAATTAAATCTGAGGGCAGCATACATGTCTGCGTACTTTGACAATCTTCATGCGTTCTCGTCAGATGCCGAGGCGAGATTGTTCTGCCGGGGAGGAAATGTAAATATTGGCCTGTAATTCCTGACGTCCTTATCTGTACGGGCGTGTTGGCGAGCAAAGAGGATTGATAATTGAAAGACCCGTTGGTGGTATGTATAGCGTCCGCTTTGTGTGTTTTTCAAATAGAAAAGGGATTCTTGTCTGTTAAATCATCCGACTGCATGTGCTTCTTTGAGTGGTGTTGATGTTTTTATAAATGAACTATAACCAAGACCAGGTTTTACATCCTGTGAATGTATTGAATATGCACATGTAAAAATCTGTCATGTGCTGAGACAACCATTTCAGTAAAACCATCTCGCTCTGAGGATTGCCTGGGGATTGAACTCAGTACCTTTCCTGTCGGTAGGGAGTCAAACCCACCAAGCCCGGCAAGGTCTTAGATGTAGTACAGTGCATTTAATAGCATAGTTAATAGTCACCCATCAACATAACATACAGAGACACACGTATGTATGCGTATATGTGTATATAATGTAAGATATATTCACTCATACCCACATGAGGGGTGCTTAGGACTGCTGGTACCCACATGAGGAGCATAACAGAGGGAGAAAATGTGTTTAACGTCCCCCGTGTTGAAATGCACACTAATTGGAAATGCTTTTATTATGGTTTCCTGTGGTGTCCAATGACTCATGAAGGAGCTACGTCTTGCGACTGAGAGTACTGTTGTCAATGTACACTTTTTCTCAGGGTTTTGTCCCTATACTGTCTATATATACTGTATATAGACAGTATAGGCTATCGCTGTACGCCGTGCTCACCAATTAAAAAATGATAAGTACTTTATTATATTAAAACCTTACTCAAAACATACTGCGAATGTAAACATCAGTGCTGCACTCTGGTTGCACGCACGCTGGTACAGGTGTCATCAGTTTACACAAATAAACGCTTGCGTCGTAGCCTGCGGGACACACAGAGACCAAACTCAGCCGTGGTGAGACTCAACATTTACAACCGTGTTTACAGGAGGCTCGTGTATCAGCTAGGATATATCTAAACAAGTCATTGGCGTGTTTATTGTCTTGTGCGCGGCATCTCTCGATGCATGCTCGGTGTGTCTCTGCTGTGCAGGCGGTGAACCGTGTGAAATGAAATCCACGACGTGAGAGCGATTGTAAAAACTGTACAATGCATTTCTTTGTGCTATAAAGACTAGTTTTTTACATGGGCGGGGGGACCTCAGACAGAGAGAGACACAGAGAGAGAGACAGACAGACAGACAGACAGACAGAGAGAGACAGAGAGAGAGAGAGACAGAGAGAGGCAGATAGACAGACAGAGACAGACAGACAGAGACAGACAGAGAGAGAGACAGACAGAGACAGACAGACAGACAGAGTCAGACAGACAGAGAGAGACAGACAGACAGACAGACAGACAGACAGAGAGAGACAGACTGACAGAGAGAGACAGACAGAGAGAGACAGAC
>OMKP01083428.1:13067-34111 GCA_900302375.1 Bathygadus melanobranchus | reverse complement strand
CCCCGACAACATAGCTCCTAGGATCATTGGGGCACGCAAACTCCTCCACCACGATAAGGTGGTAGCTCAAGGAGGAGGTGTTGTATTGTGTGTGTGTGTGTGTGCATGCGTGTGTACCTGTGTGTATGTGTGTGAGTGTGTGTGCACGCGTGTGCGTGTACCTGTGTGTGTCTTTGTGTAAGGGGCACAGTTTCTTTTAAAAAAGCTAAATAATCATTATTAATTATTCATTATTATATTTTTGTATTATATAATATAATATATTCAAAATAAAAAAAGCAGATCTACATAATATTCTCTATTCAATTAAAACAAGGTTTGTAAATGCATTCAAAGTGTTTCAAATAAACAATCTTTGGTTTTATTTAGCGACAAATGATTCAGCGTAGCAACTTGATACAGTCATAACGGACTGTGTTTGTTCAGAAACAATGCATTTTTCTAGACTTGTGGATATAATCTGTTAAAAGGTTTGCCAAAGAGTACACACAGAGGGAGATGACATTGTTTGGAGATTAAATTATTTTGTTGAGCTTTAAGGCCAAGCCTGTTTCCATTACACACATTCTGACTTCTCATTGTGTGATACATCAACAAGCTATATTTATTGTGGATTTATTCATACATAGATACATTCAAAATATATACTGTATGTTGGACAGATTTAATTAACTACATTTATTTTACACAGATTTTAGTCAGTTAGCATGGTTGTATCTGTGATGTTTCTCTACTCTCCTCATATTTGGAGGAGATTTCACTTAAGACTTTATTTGGGCCAATTGCAAGAATCCCAAAATCCCACAAGTCTGAATGTGTTTCACAACGACTCCAATGTGACGTTCAGAGGAAGACGAGGACCTCTGCTTGACCCGTTTGTAACTATTAGGAAAACTGAATTTACAATACCTTCACAGTAGCTTTTTTTAATGGATCAAAATAATAAGAGCTGCAAAAAAAAACAGTATATGTACCTGGTTGGGTTTATTCTAGTTGTATGTTAATGCAGCTGCATATCAATACTAATATCAACGTTATTATCAATATCAACTAATAGCAATACAAATACCAATCACTGTTTTTTTAAATAATGACCAGAAGCATGATATTTTATTCTATGGTGGCTTTCTGTAAACTAAATCACAAGGTTTGCCTAGCAGAAATATGATTTACAAGACACTAGTATTCAATATTCTCACAATTATAAACACATACAGGTAACTTTGCCTTCAAAAGTTATTGACAAAGACAGAAAAGGGGAAATAATATGATACAAACAAGTAATGCAAATTCAATCGGCACCAAAGAATGTTTTTTTTGCTTATCTCAAACAAAGCCCAAGGCGCTTTAAACCTTTTACCATCTCTGGGATCTTTTATAGTGAAAGAGGTTGTCATTGATTGGGTTTGGTTGACCTATATAGGCCTACTCCACACAATGGATCGGCGCCCACCACTTCCGCACAATAGAGCTGCCTGGAAGGCTTTTGCTGTCACTCCCTATGGATGAAATAAGATAACATTTCAACACCGAATTTTACCTACGAGTATACAATCGCTTCTTGTCTAATCACTTACATGAGGGGTTAAAATGCATGCACTATAAAAAAGGTCATAAAACTGCAGTGGCTGCACATATGAACAACAACTTTTTTTAAATCTGATTTGAGAACAGTGTCAACAGCCACTAATCCGTTGACAGTTCTGTTTTGCAGTGGAAACATGACAACATGGGTGGTACAACACCAGAGTTACAGATCCACATATAGGCTGATATCTATGTGGTCAAAATAGTATCAAATTGCATGTGCTACATTACAGTAAACGTTTTTAAAGGATGCTTATCGGACATACATTATGCATGCATACTCATACCAAGACTTGAAAATGGTGAGAGATGAGCTATTGGACCAATAGTGTAAATCAAAGGCATGTAAATTAAGTCATTAAAATAGTCTAGTGGTCTAGTTTTCTGTGTGCCTGCAATAGAGATGACTAATAGAGAATAAGAACAGTATTCTCTATTATGTATCTGTATTATTCACAATTGATTATTCATGATTGACAGGTCCTGTATACTCATTCCTTTCTTCAAGAAGAACCAACGTTAGTTTTCCATCAGTGGGGCAGTTGTCTTACCAAAGAGGTGCAGATCTTGTGTTATGGTTGGTGTGCCTCAATGAAGCTCGGCCAGGTCTTATTTTGTGTAACATATCATATACTATAACGTTAGCTTGCAGTTGTGAATGTACATATTCCTGAAAAACATTTCCCTTTTGGTGTTACATTTGTACATGTTTTCAAATGACGTGAGGCTACAACACAGAGAATTAGCACCGTACGCCTGTCTTTGTTAACTGTAAACACTCATTTCAAACAGTTGTGATTGGTGGCAAAGGTGCCTGTAAAAAAAGTATGTTTTGTTAAATAAGAGGTTTGCTGAGGGAAAACATAATCAGCTCCAGAAAAATTCACATGATTCTGTTTGCTGTGGTGAGCTACAAAACACCTAGGGAAAAGGGATGTTCAATCACAACTCATAATTATCCAACCCGTTCCTCTCCTCTCTCGCTCATTCACTAACCGCCCTGTTCCATTCTCATCCGCCCTGTCCTGTTCTGCGCACTGTTCTGCATTGCACACGCACACACACATGCCCGCATGCATGCATACACACACATACACACACACACACACACACACACAGAGGTACACATGCATGTTTGAATGCAGGTATAGATGTAGTGGAGAGGATGCATGCACACTTAGATCTTAGCCTTCTTGTGTTCCCCACGCCCGGCTAAGCTGTTGACTTAGAGTTCAGCTGTGTAATGGACTCATTCTGTGTTCTCATCCGAGAACATAGAATGAGAACAGCATTTTACCTCAATTAGTTTGTACAAAAACACGATAAACCCTTTACCGCACACATAGGACAGTGTGGGCCTGTTATTGGTCGTGTGTGTGTGTGTGTGTGTGTGTGTGTGTATGGTAACTGAAGTGTATGCTTCTCTGCATCTATGCATGAAACCTGTCATTTCATTCATCCATCAGGACTTGGTAAAATAGCAAGATATTAAAATGTGTCCCTGCCAGAAATTAATAGTGCGCTCTTATCATCTGCTCTCACTGCGTTCTTTCATTAATTGCTCGTGTCTGGATGAGATACGCTTTTAATATTACACACCAGATTTCTACTAATATTGTTACCTCATATTTCCATCGTTTACTACGTATTGCCTCTCACACTCTTCCAAGATTGCTACTTTGATGTTGTTTTTCATGTCTTTGTCTAAATCTCAATCCCTCACTCCCATCTCCTTTCACTATTTGTCGAGCATATTGTGAAACAAATATGTATTTTTAATGAAAGGTGCAATTGATAACATTTTTATGGAGACAAATATTGTTTTGTATACAACTTACTGATTACCCACACATCGCCTAACCCTCACCTGCCGGACTACACTACCTGTTGCAGAACCACTGCCCGTCTGACTACCCTGCCGTTCCAAACCCCTGCTTGTCTGACTACCCTGCCATTGTTGAACCCCTTGTCTGGCTGACTACCATGCCATTGATGAACCCCTTGTCTGGCTGACTACCATGCCATTGCTGAACCCCTCGTCTGGCTGACTACCATGCCATTGCTGAACCCCTCGTCTGGCTGACTACCATGCCATTGCTGAACCCCTTGCCAGTCTGAGTATCCGATCTGTTGGTGAACTATTGCCTGTATCCTGACTATCCTTTTAGGAAATCCTGATTATCCTTTTAGGAAATCCTGATTATCCTTTTAGGAAATCCTGACTATCCTTTCTGGGAATCCTGTTCTACTATCCACCTAGCGGGCGGCACTAGCTCAGGAGGTAGAGATGGTGTCTGGCAACCGGAAGGCTGCTGGTTCGATCCTTGGCTCCGCCTAGCTAATTGTTGAGCAAGACACCTAACCCTAACTGCTCCCGACGAGCTGGTTGTTGCCTTGCATGATTGACACCACCGTTGGTGTATGAATGGGTGAATGTGAAGCAATGTAAAGCGCTATATAAATAATCAATTTACCTAGTGTGTTGTGCATTTGGGTTCCACCATTCTGAATCGTGACAGAGCTCAGGAACATTGAAATTTTATTTCATTGTACATCCTGTATGTGTATGTGATGAATAAAGTTCTTGAAAATACTGTGTTTTCGCATTTTGATTTTTACATTGCACTCCCAGGGTTACAAGCAAGCCAATGCATGGGATGTTGGTATTGGTTGGGTGGTATTGGACAGGGTTAGTCTTATTGCTGGAGTCATTATTTTTTGCCTTTTATTGCCATGGATATATTTCTGTTTCATTTATAAGATGTATGTTTCAGAGAGAGAGAGAGAGAATGAGAGAGATAGAGTGTGTGTGTGCTAGTCTGAGGCTAAACTATTTGATCTGACAGGGTGAGCAGCAGGCATCCCAGAGGTGGCAGATCCGTTCTCCATCTACTTCCGCCTCCATGATATCCCTCCAGCCCCTCCCTTCTCTCAAACATAGTTTGTGGCACGGTTCCTGATAAAATCTCAACCCTGCTTCATAAATCAAAGGTCTGGTTATCAATACATAACATCTGGAAGTTGAGTAGGTTTCTTCTAAAGATTAATTATCACCATTAATGAATGAATATTATATCATGCCATTCATCCTGAATGAAGACAGATGATAACATCGACCAGAAAATTGGCTGCAATTTTATATCAACAGTTTAATCACAAGGCACAGTTCCCTGTAACACTGTTCTAGAAACCATATATTTTTTCATGAAATACACTATATTATATCCTATATTTTACATTATTTGTTTTCTTGTTTCTTGTTTTCCTTTTGTCTTTAGTTTGGTTCAATAGCATGATTCAGATTCTCTGAAAGATATCTGGCAGTTGCAGGGATCTTATTTTGTTTTTGAATGTCCCTGGAACTGGAAGACTGTTGTAGTATGCCATGTTAAGCAATATTGTTTTGCATGACGCCACATAATTACTTTTAGTAGTGCATTCTTTATGGAGGTCTAATTTTAAATTCAAAAGGTTGTATTTATAATTCTTTGCAAATTTCCACCTTAATTATTTTCAGATGCTGTACATCAACAAGAAGAAAATAGTTATTTTGTGATTAAAAAAGTTTTTTGACCAATTAGGGCACATCTGATCACTCGCAACATTCTAATTTCTTTGCATGAACTATGATTCGTTATTATGGGTGGTGTGGTGTGGTGTGAAATATACCCACATTTTAGCACTAATATATCTTAAGTCTTGCGTGTGGTCAGGGGACATTTAAAGGTATTCTCACTGAGTCAATCATCATTGAATAACCATCATTGAATAACACCAAGCTGAACACATGGTATAGTCAGACCGAGATACCTCCTGAGCTAGTGCCGCCCTTTTATGTACAGGAAGTTGGTGAGAGAGGGGAGGGGGGAGTCTGGCTGCCAATACTCGTTTGTAAGTCAGTCACACTGTTTTCTATTAAAACCATTCTCACATGTAACTTCCTTCCTGATTGATGTGATGGGTCGGTATTCAAACTGTAATGGCTCTAGGGCTGCTGGGAGATGTAGTAACTATAGCCTCTCAATGAACTCCATTACCACAAGGGTGATAACTATGGGGGTGACAGTCATTATTTAGGCTGGTTGTCTTTGCTTGGTGTGTCATGGGTCCGATGGGCAGTAGGCACACTGACCATTTGAGATGTAGTGGATTGGGGCACTTGTGTAATTAGCCAGTATGAATTATTGAATCTTACATGGGACAGAATACTGATTTTGTCATTAGTGACAATATGGATTGCAATATTGAGTTTGCAATATGTAGCACAGTGTAATTTTGATTTAAATAACTTTACAGATAGGCCTACATGTCATGGCAGTGTTCATAAGTTGCCCAGTATGTCCATAGCCTGCCTGACAGGATGTAGGCTATGCGGATAAGCATGACATTGGCCTATCATCAGTCGGAATTCTCCTCCCCTTCTGCTGTCTGTATGTTCCTGTTTTCAAAGTCCCTGTCGCTACGTGAAACAACAGTAAAAGAAAAAGTCGTATGATATAGTTAATATGCGTCTTTACTGTTTTATGTGGCGTTTTCTTTTGCGGGTATGTAGCCATTTAATGGCAGTGCTCGCCTCCACACGTGCAAATCTTCCACCAAAACAAGCCCCCTTCCCCTTTGACTATGCAAGACTAATATGTCAACAATAGACATACGTCCAAGTGTCTTTATCAATGTCTACGACAAACTATAAACTAATTCAGTGTAGTATAATGTGGTGTGCCGCGAGTATACCCACAGGGACCATTATTGTTTCTTATTTAAACTATAAATCATGAATCATAAATTATGTTGCAGCAAGCATCATTCACTTTTTACGTATGACTAAATATAAGACGACTTTGTATGGCTAATCTTGACGGAGAAATGCGTGCTTTATTGCCTGCTTCAACAGTTCTATTTCACGGTAAACTATAGAATACGCAAGTCCATCTATTAACGGCAAGACCGTCGCCTGCTTCCACGCATTCACGCGGGAGACGGCCGTGGGGCAGGGCGGGCTTGCTGTCCTCAAGTCAATAAAAACACCACAGCCCACAATTCCTAGCGGGCGGTATGTTGAAGGTAGCTCTGGGTCACGTGAATGTCCGGGTTATAATGGCTCGTGTGTTGCCACAACAAGCAAGGCCGACTGGCGTCGTCTACAGTTGAGAGCCGTAGTGTGTTTTGGCACCGCCTATGCAAATTACGGCACGCAAACACACAGAGCATCTGACGTGCAGAGGACCCCTGGTGAAGACAGTGAAGACAGGCACAACGAGATCAAATTAAACCACACTCTCACTTCGGCGGATGCACCTCGGTAAGGCTGACATTCACACATTACAGTCACTCGGTTAGTCGGTCTCCTTCAGCCCGTACTTTATGTCAAATCCGTTTTTCGTATTGTGTTCATCTTACGCCCAGTGTCTTTTCTTAGCCAGTGTGCAATGCTAACCAAAGCTGAGTGAGGAGTTGAAGACCAAGAGCCTTGTTAAATACCGCCAGTGTCAACCATACTTTACTTTTAAGTTGGGATGTTAGAGTCGATAACGAAGCCTGTCCCTCCATCTCTCTGCCGTGTTATTATTTGTTTTACATAAAAATAACAAGTCTTGTTTCACAAATGCCAAGAGCAACTAGAGCTAAGTTTACTCCTTGAGACATGTATTCACCTCATATGCCTTGCTCTTCCTGATATGTTTATGTGTGGTCGCAACTCTTTCATTGTCATTAAAGTTAGTTCTGGGTTATTTCTTACTTAACGCTTGTGATATATTTTGCAATATGTAGCACATTTTTACCTCTCCTCCACTCCAGATCTATCCTTCTTTTAAAACCACCATGAATTTCATTCTGGAAACCCTGCAAGTCGTCGGGCTCGTTTTATGGTACAGCCTGGAGTCCTTCGTGCACCTCTTCATCCCCACCAAGAGGAAGAATGTTTCGGGCGAGGTGGTGCTGATCACCGGCTCTGGGAGCGGCATCGGGCGCCTCATGGCCCTGGAGTTCGCCGACCTGGGGACGGTGCTGGTGTTGTGGGACATCAACCAGGAGGGACTCAAGGAGACTGCTAGGCAGGTCAAAGAGAGGGGAGCCGCCAGAGTTCACTGCTACCTCTGTGACTGTAGCGACAAGGCCGAGGTGTACAGCGTGGCGGACCAGGTAAGACGTGCTTCTAAATTGTGCGCATTGGTGTTAAAAAAAATAATATGTGGAATTGTGTGCGGATTCAGCCAAGTTGGCTGAAGCCTTTAGTCAGCGTGGTTGTTGTTACACCCTGTCAACATCCACAATTGTCCATCAGTAGTTAGTGGCCATGGCTCAAATAAATTGACACATGTACTTGGGCCATCCCACAGAGTCTCTGTAAAAGCCTGTGGGACAGGGTTAATATATGAATGTGTTATTAGTGGAGCTGAAGATTAGGTTAGTGATTACAAGTGTGTGATGATGTGGCTTCCTTGGCATGTGATATTTTATGATGTGTAATGGCATACCCAATTACATTGCAATGCTAGTTTTGTATACAGACTGGGTGAGAGGTCGTTGTGATGTTGTTAAACGGCTAATGGATTGCATTTATATATTATAATAACATTTACATTTACAACATAACAATTACATTGCCTCCCATTCACCTGCAGGTCAACAGCCAGCTCGGAGCAGTTAGGGTTGGTCTGTTGTTGTTGTTGTTGCTCTGCCAACAACTCGATACTTAGCTAGGGGGAACCGGGGATCGAACCAGCAACCTTCCGGTTGCCAGACAACCGCTCTACCTCCTAAGCTACTGCTGCCTGGTCTTAATAAATCTTGTCAGTTGTGGTGGAAAGGTGCTAGTGCTCTTAATGTTTGGGACTCTTACTGTTTCTAGTTGTTGCTATGCCAAAATGTAATTAAAGGTCCCCAGAGCATGTCACTCAAATGACCATATACAGAATAGGATCCTTTAATAACAATATACCCAACTGTAGCCTGCATGTCATGACAATTGCTAGTTCTTCAGTTTGATGCCTAAGGCTATCTAAAGAATTTGCCTGAATAAACAAATGTGCACAAAAGGGATTATTCCTGTGTAAATAAAAATAGAAAGGAGAACCAGGCAGCAATCTTGTCTGACACGCTTTGTTTCCTTTCTTTGTTCGGTAGCAGGTAGTTTGTACGTTTATTTGGCAGCAATGTTCATTCAGTTTATTCAACACTGCTACCAACCCATGTAAACTCTAAACTGTTATAAGCACTCTGTCAACATTGGAATAACACATGACACACCTGCAAGTCTGACTTTAAGGAGAGTATTTCAGCCAAAATACATAACTTATTTTATTTATAATGTTAATTTCACCTCAATGTAATCGTAACTAACTGAGGTGTACTGTATACGTTATCTATTGTCACAAACATCAGCTTTTACTGTTTTTTCAACCAATCTGTTTTCCCATCACTTGACATAACACAATAATATTCAGTATTCAATCCATATGCAACTAGTGAACATGGGTTTTCTACAATACCCCTGAAATCCATAAACGAGTGGTCGCCAAATGGAGAAAGATAAAAGCTGGTTACACAATGCTTGTTGGAGCGCCTTATCGTGGGCCCCAATCCTAACGTATCTTATTTGTTAGTCTGGCAGAAGCACAATCTTACTATAACTATAACGTTTTACAATGGTTGAACTTTAGAGCTATTATATCATTGATAGGAGGGGACTTTTTTATTTTTATGGATACAATCTGTTTTTACAGTAGGTCTGGCTTATGCAAAATATATATACCTTTATGTTGTGTTTTTATAGGTGTGCCAGTACAGAAAGTGGAGTAAAATGTGGGTTAATCATGCAGCCTGCAGTGGCCCAGCGCAGCTGCTGGATTACTAGCGCCACTGCAGGGAACTGGTGGGGAAATGGCCAACAGGTTTGGAAGTGATTTCCTATAGTGGTGGGCTGGCGTGATACAGTTCAGCGCGTGCACGCTGGGGAGACACAGTGCAAGGCTCTGGGCGGAAGTTGTCGCCGTTTCTCTGCTTGATGAACGTAAGAACGATGGGTTAGGGTTAGGGTTAGTGAACTATTATCCGATTTTTGTAAGGTCAATTATGAAGATACATATAAAGACCACAGGTCACGTTAGCGATAATAAGAGGTGCAGTTAGCTCAGGAGGTAGAGACGGTTGTCTGCCAACCGGAAGGTTGCTGGTTTGATCCCCGGCTCCGCCTAGCTAATTGTTGAGGTGTCCCTGAGCAAGACACATAACCCCAACTGCTCCCGACGAGCTGGCTGTAGCCTTGCATGGTTGACACCACCGTCGGTGTATGGATGGGTGAATGTGAGGCAATGTAAAGCGCTTTGGATTATTTATATAGAGCTTTTATCCATTTACCATTTAGTTCAGCATATTTTACCACGGTGTTCAATGCTTTACTCATCTGCCACAATAATGCTATGTCTTTTTAATTGAAATATGGGGGCTCAGTGCGTAGCACTGTTGCCTCACAGCAAGAAGGTTGTGGGTTCAAGTCCCGCATGGTGCAACATGTCGGGGCTGTTTCCCAGGCCTTTCTGTGTGGAGTTTGCATGTTCTCCCCGTGCTCATCCGGGTTCCCCCCATAGAACCCCACAAGAAAAACATGCAGAAGAACAGATTGCTCTTCGGTCCTGTCCCTGACCAAGACAGGACTGAGCACTTGGACTTGGTCCCCGGGCGCCGTACTGATGGCTGCCCACTGCTCCTGGCTTTCCCTGGGGGAGGACAGCTGGGATGGGAAAAAGGCAGAGAGTGCATTCCACTGGCGACCGCTGATAATTGCATGTGTGTGTGTCGCCGCTCACAGCGTGTGTTTCATGTGTGCATACCGTGTGGCGAATAAAGGACCAATGTCCTGTGATTTATTTTATAATTTGGGGGCTTTAGATTAATCACAGCACATCATGTGATCAATCCGATTATTCTTATTATTATTTCTTTTAATCGATTGACAGCCTGAGTTTTGACCTTTACCTTAGGTCAAGCGGGAGGTGGGAGACGTCAGCATCCTGGTCAACAATGCTGGCATTGTGACTGGCAAGAAGTTCATGGATGCCCCTGATACCCTGATAGAGAAGACCATGGAGGTTAACACCATGGCTCACTTCTGGGTCAGTCTGACACACTTCACAACATACAGACCACAAAAAGGCATTTGAAGTTGCTTTCCGTTTGTTTAAAACCTTTTGAAACTGCACTACAAGCAATTTTACATTACTCCTGTCTCTCTGACTTTTTACTACTTGGAAATTTGGCAATGTTTGAATTGGCAGCATTTGATTTCCAAATATGGGCACAGCCGTACATTGTTCAAAAAACTCCAGCCAATCAGTGACGCCGTTGCTCTCTCTCTTGCCGAATCCGGTTGGAAGTAAAGCAAAAACATATTCTATATTTGAAAAGTTAATCTTTTAATGTAGTTATTCAGTCTATCTTGGATAAAACCGTTTTATTGATTCTTCACAGTTTCTCTTCCCTATCTTCAGACCTACAAGGCTTTCTTGCCAGCCATGATCGCCAACAACCACGGACACTTGGTCAGCATTGCCAGCTCTGCCGGACTCATCGGAGTGAATGGATTGGCAGGTTTGTGTTTTGGGCGGAGCCATTTGCTTGTGTGCGTTCCTCTATTTGTGTGTGTTGGACTTTCACCTATATTTCATAAGACGAGTGGGCAGGGTGAATTGAAGAGACATAAAACACACATAGCCTACGTGCTACTTAATGTGCCATTTAGATTTTTGTGAAAAGTGATTTCTCATACATTCAGTCATTCATTTCCCTTTGCGGTGGACTTTGTGACCTCTTCCCCAAAACAGACTACTGTGCCAGTAAGTTTGCCGCTGTGGGCTTTGCCGAATCCATTTCCTTGGAGCTCCTGGCCACCGGCAAAGACGGCATCAAAACCACCATTGTGTGTCCCTACTTCATCAACACCGGCATGTTTGATGGCTGCCAAACCAAGTAGGTTCACGCGGGAACCTACCGTACAGACGATAATATCCTAGTCATTGGATTGCATTGAAATCATGGCGTCTACGCCAAAAAGCCCTCAATCTCTCAATCCCATTCTAACCAGAACCCTCAGAGACCGGTATGCTGGTACTTGGATCAGTCAATACATTCTTTATTTTAGCTGTGGCGACGACTGGAGCTCATTTTCACCTCAGTTGCACAACAGATGAACCAAATCACAAGAGCTACTTTTGTTGAAAGGGCAACGGCGTTTACTATTGTACATGTACTTTTCTCCTTCCCCCCCTCGATTGTGCTACCTTGCCACCGCTCGCTTTCGATCTCTGCTCTCTGGCGCATTTAATGACAACCATCAGAGCGATGACCCACGTTTGCTTTCTCACAAAGATACGCACGTCGTGCGCAATAAGCCGGCCGTCTCCTACTCCTATGCTTTGGTGCAGTCGGCTCTAAAGTGCTCTTCAGATCATCTTTATAGAGCCTGACGTTGCAGTACAATGTTATGGAGCACTGCCTCTTAATGGATTGTTGTTGGGTTTTTTTTTAATCACAGGTATTACATTTATCGGCTGTGTGTGTTTGCTTTGTGTATTTTTTTTTTCCCTAACACACCATACAGAAAGTCTGATAAAGAGCAAGCAGAAACTGTATTATTATTTACCTTTTTTTTTTACCAGGGATATGCCGGTGGAAGAATTTTTGTTTTTGCACGAGCACTGACCATTGTGATATAAACCAACAAATTAACATATCTTTTCCTGCCATGTCATAACACATGTGAGATAGATAGATAGATAGTGTGATAGATAATGAGTGGGAACAATGAATAAAATCCACAAATGAAAAACCATTGCCCAAGGGCTCTCCTTGTCAAAAGATATTTGATAGACACAGGTGCATTGTGGGAACGGCCCGAAGAGCCCGGGGTGATTTCAGGAAGGTGTGACAGACCTCTACTTGTTTTTTTTCTGTCTGTCTCCATCCATCCATCAGCCCCCGTGCCTTCACATCATGCTCTCTCTCTGTGTTTTACCTCTCCATCTTTCACCTCCACCTCTCCATCCATGCACTCTTCTGTCGGAACGCCTGAAGCTACCGTGCAACATCTTAGGGTGCTGCTGCCCAACACCTGGCCTGTCGCGTTCTGTTAGTCAGACACAAACATTCACCACAACCACGCAACGCTTACTGTTGAGTGTGTCCGACACAAGCTGGCCCATGGTTGCAGAATGACAACCATGGTTGTCATTCTGCAACCATGGGCCAGCTATTAAGGCTGCAGATTTGTGCATTAGGACAACGCTACAGGACAAGTGATTCCTTTGTTTGTTTAGTATATGGATGTATGTTATTGTTTAGTTCATGGATGTTGTTTGGTTAACATAGTTTGGTAGGACTAGAACCCTGCATGGAATGGAATCTTTCTATTTTACACACGCATTACATTTTAACCCACTTAAAGGTCCTGTAGGTACAATTCTAAGAGCTGTAATTTGAGTGTAATCTGTTATAAATGCCATAGCCATCTGTCAACTATTAGTGAGTGAAATGCTCTGTGAAATTATCTGCTCTGGTTGACTACTTCTGCATGAGGCTATATAGATTTTAGACCACTTCCGGGGCTAATTTCTGACCAATCAGGGCATCTCTTCCCTGATTGGTTCAGGAAATATCATCAGCACTATCATAGTTCCACCACAGGTATGTGAATGAAACATGTCTCAGTGGCGGAGACATGGAGGGAGGGAGCAGAGAGGGCTGCTGCAGAGGTTTTGGTGCGTTTCATTTTCTAAATCTTTCTGTCTTTACCTACAGCAGCTTCAATCTGTCATGACATGGGGAGTAAGGGCTGCAGAGTGAATAGTATAATAATTGAGAATAGGATTTTTTTTTACAGCCGCAATTCTAATCGCCGGGGGGGTTTATTCCATTTCATTTGTTTCTCCTGCTGTGTCAAATTCTTTTCTATTCCCAAACTGCTCTACACAGACCTAAGCTGTGATTGGTGCACTGATGAATGTGAGGCGCTTGCATGCTGGAGGTCTGGCGAATCACAGTGCTCCCCCTCTACATGGCCCAGAGCTCCCCTTCCTGCTCAACATAGCTCCGTTATGTTGTAAACATTTCAGATCCTGGACAATTAAATAGAATTAAACCTACAATTACATTCATTTAACTATATTATGCTTTCATTGTTTTTGTTTTAAATTTCCCCTGTAAAAGATTTTTGAGACAGTTATAAGAATTGGAAATGCCACAAGTAAGTTAAAGTAATGGAGCGTTATAAATAATTTTGGGCAATTGCCCAAATATGGATGTATAGCGATAAGACACTTTAATGTTTGAAAGTCATCATGGTCAAATATTGCTTCAAAGTTTTCCAACTTTATGTTGCATCGAGTTTTTGAAGGTTCTTTGTATTTTCAAGAATAATCTGAAGTTCATTGCTTCTTTCAATAACTCCAGGGTGATTCCCAAGTACCCGGGTTAATGATTAGTTTTCGTCCGTAATCTCTGGTTTGCTTTTATGGATTACTGTGACTCATCAGTCATTTATTTTTCTAGCTCATCCCTCATCCGTTACAGTAGAGTTAGAAAACATTTAGGTTTCATCCAATCAATTCTATCAATTCTCTTGCCAATTTATTCCCTGTGTGATTTTCTTTTATTATTATTGTTCTTTAGATGGCCAAGGATATTGCCGATTCTGGACCCCAAGTACGTGGCCAAGAAGATCATCAGTGCTGTGCTCACGGACCAGGTCTACCTGCTCATGCCAAAAAGCATGTACTTGATCGCAGGACTCAAAAAGTCAGTATTTATTTCTCCTCAATTATTTTTATTGACAGTGTTGCTATGTATGTTTCTGCTGCTATGATATATATGCTATGCTATGCTATGTATAGTCTTTAGCATTTTATTATAGTCCAGTGTCTCTTTGGGCACCCACCTGTTATTTCTCTGTCTGAGGGAGCATTCCTGAAGTCTCCTACACGCCTCTAATCATGTGACATGAAATCCTCTGCCAAGGGGTTCCACCCCTGTGATGCTCGCAGGCCTCTGTGTAGCAGTTCTACGCCTCTGAGGCCTCTGTGTAGTAGTTCTACCCCTCTGAGGCTCTGAGGCCTCTGTGTAGCAGTTCTACCCCTCTGAGGCTCTGAGACCTCTGTAGCAGTTCTACCCCTCTGAGGCCTCTGTGTAGCAGTTCTACCCCTCTGAGGCTCTGAGGCCTCCGTGTAGTAGTTCTACCTCTGAGGCCTCTGTGTAGCAGTTCTACCCCTCTGAGGCCTCCGTGTAGTAGTTCTACCTCTGAGGCCTCTGTGTAGCAGTTCTACCCCTCTGAGGCTCTGAGGCCTCTGTGCAGCAGTTCCACCCCTCTGATGCTCTCAGGCCTCTGTGTAGTAGTTGGTGTCCATGGTCCGTTTTGAGAAATTGATCTTGTCCACACTATGTCAATAACTGTAGGAAATATATTTTTTAAAAGCCCACCTGTATTGTGTGATACTCATGAAACTTCAAGTTACATTCTCTTTTTAAAGGGGGACCTATTCCACAAATCCATCTTTTCCTTGACCATGCACGTATAATCCGTTGATTGATGTATGTAATAAGCATGGTTCCTTTTATACAAATAGTACACCAGACAATCCTAAATAGTACACCAGACAACACTAGACGGCAAAGCAAGCAGTTCTAATTTAGCTCTTACAATAGGTCTCCTTTAAAGGGAAGCCATTGTACAAATCCGGAGTTCATTGGGGAATGTTCCAGACAGTGGAAACTTGAAATCTGAGACGTCTCTCCATAGCACCACTGTAAAGTAGCTCCCAAGAAACTGTCTGATTTCAGTTAGTACTGAGAGCTAATGGCGCTCCTCAAAAGCAATTCCTGGTCTACAAATATAAATAAATATAAATGATCAAGACCCCTAGCGACGGTACTTTGTACACTGTGTCAAAGCAATTCCAAGACAATTCCCCCCCACTCCCACACACACACACTCAAAGAAATCACTGTAAGATCTCCTGAAAGACTAACCACCAAGGATGTCACGTTACAGATGATGGATTGGCCCACATTGTTTGACTAAACATTTAAGAATCATTGTTTTGAATGATTAAAAAAACGTTTTCCAATAGATCCCTTTTAAACCAAGCAACTAACAAAACTGCTGGATCCATGCCCTGTGTTGTTCATGAACTAGTCACTAGAATGTTAAAATAAATTAAATGCATTGGTACTTTGACTAAATTTAGCCATGGCCTGCTTGAATTTGAATTGTGTCCCTAGGCGTTGTCTCAGATTGATTACGAAGCCATTGGTGCTTCTTGATGACCACAACCACTATTATTCATCCCACTTTTAAAATGTAGATTATTTCCATCAGTCTGTTCTGAGGCCATGTCGCTGCTGCTAGGTGGGGAAATTGGTTCTGATAGGATTTATATTGTCAGGGCTAAATGTGGTGGCCATTCAGCTCCTAAATCTATAGCAATAGAGGATGGAGACATTTACTATTTGGTTTCAAAAGGACTATAGCTTATTGCCTGGAAGTAATGAGGCTATTTTGTGTGTAGAAAATGGCCTCAACTTTGAAATGCATGCCTGTTTTATTAAGGGCTTTCACGCAACGGCTGTATTTAGCTGAACTTGTTAAAGTTTGTTGACTCAAAAAGCCAGGAGAAGGTACAACTGCTTGTCAGTCTGAGGAATTGAATTGTGTCTCGTAAAGGATGGGACAAGGATGGCCACCATTATTGGTGTCCACTAGTGTGAAATTGGTGCTAAAAATACTTTTATTAACTAATTACCAATCACCATAAACAGCATAATACAATGCACACTTGTGGCAGTAACCAACAAATAACACTATAGGACCACCCACCCAAACGTCAGCTCTTCTACATTGGCTGCCTTTTTCTGTGGCCATTTGCTGTTTGCTTTAAGACCTATGATGGCCTTTCCCCTAGTTACATGCTGGAGCGTTTCTGTCATAATATGAGCCCTTGTGCAGCAAGCGTGCCGCGTTATCTGTCCAGAGTTCAGGGTAAAGGAAGTCTTTTCTGTCAACCCTATAACGACCTGCCTGAGAAAAGCCGATGTTGACATTATATACATGTATAATTATATACTTTAATTATATTTTAACCATTGAAGTAAATTACTTTTAAACAAGTGGTCTAAGTAATGTTTTACAGTTGGAATGAGAGGGATTTACCAAACAATTTGTTAGCAAACCATGCCCCCTTTTTTTATCTTTTCTGCTTAAGTAAGTACGTAAGTAAGTCAAGTTTATTTATAAAGTGCTTTTCGCAGACAAAAGTCAGTGCTGTACAGGGGCAAAGGCAAAAAATCATTTGATCTCCAATAGCCAATCAACAGAAATGTAATTCTTCTCGCCAGTCTTGTCTAGAATGAGAGTGCGGGATTGGCTGCCTTGCAAAAAATATGTGCACTGATGCTGGCCTTTCCACCAGTTATATGCTGGCACATTTTTTATCACAATATGTGCCCTTGTGTAGCAAGAGTGCCTTGTTATCTGTACAGAGTTCAGGGTGAAGGAAGTGGGTAAAACTAGCCTGACATCACCAGACCAATTACAACCTTTCGGTTAATTTTCGATTTCGAAGGGGCATTATTAACGGCCGCATACCAAAATGCCTTCGGATGCAATTGGACACTACAAATCAGAGCAACAAAACGTGATGTAGTGTGTGGGCATCTTTCTAAAAACCCCTCTTTCCTATCAACAAAAGCATTGCAGTGGTTTGTTCTTTTAGAGAAAATATACCGTCCAGTTTGTTTAAAACTGTCACGATAGGGGTTTGAACAGTTTGTTTTATACGGTCATGATAGAGGATTCAACAGACCATTCCACATCAGTGGCGGCCATCTTGGTTGTTTTACGAAAATCTCTCAGCAACCGTAACCTACTTTTAACCAAGTGCTCCTTAGTGTCAGTTGGAATGAGCAGGATTCACCAAACTATGTGTTTGTAAACTAGGGCTGAACAATTCATCCAAATTTTATCCAAGTCGCAATATGGCCAAGTGCAAGATGCAAATCGCTGGAGCTGCAATTTTTCTGATAAGGGTGAAATGTATTTATTATTTCAGCGAAATAGAAAATTATGATTCCCACTATATCCCACTAGTAATAATATCAGTCAGAATAATCACAATATTCATTTTTTTTTACCATATCATTCAGCCCTATTGCAAACTATGCCCCCTTTGGTCTTTTGTGATAGCGTAGTTTTCCATACATTGTAGTTATGTGTAGCTTTCAACTAGGTAGAAATCTCTTCTCCTCTCCCTCCTGTAGCAGCCTAGACTGGAAGTTGTCCACCACCCTCAGTCGCTACCTGGGAATCTGCATTACTGAAGACTCTGGGCTTGCCCTGCGCCATAAACTGCTCTAAGAAGTGCGTGTGCTGTCCTGTATATGGCTGTAAAACATTGTGTAAAGTCACTGGTGCTGCACAAGTTGGGTGGATGGTCTGTGGTGTTGGCAAGATGTATGTTCACAGTATTGAGGGCAGCATATCTCTACACCAGCATGGCCCTTGACAATAGTGTGTATTTTAGTCTTTACACAGTGTCATTATGCACAGCTGTATGACTGTGACCCTTGGCACAGATTCTTGGGAATGTCAGGACAAGATGAATGCTTGGAATCTCGAGCAAGATTAGTTCAATTCAATTATTACAAATTACGAGGGGAATTGCCTACATTTTTGCCTTGCTTTGTTTTCGAGTTGTGCATATTTGTTGTCTTGACGAAACATTAATAAAAATATATTTTTTGTAATTGTCTTTTTATGAATTGGAGCTAGTGCTCGGGTTTCATCCGCCACAAATCGAACAATACAAAGGGAAAGTAAATATCGATTCAACATAATATTTGCTAACTTACAAGTTACTACTACAAGTTAGAACAATGCTATGCAGACACTCATTCATATTTGTCTCTGTAATAAACTGCAGTATGAATGAAGGTATCATTAGCAGCCATTGTAGTTCACTCACTAAACACAAATGATCAGCACCAGTCAGTGTTTTAGTTTAGTCAGGTGTTTTTGGGTCGTGTTAGATCTGGCAAATCCTTTTCCTTTATTGTTGTACAGGAGATGTGTGTGGAGAATGAAGTCACTGTGCCCATGTCGGGAACATGTTCAGTGTGTTATGGTCATGCTGTCCTTTTGCTATGTTTTTTGATAGCGATGAACTATCATCAATAGAAGTACCGTCTCTTCCTTGGCCGAAATACTTGAGGTTCAATATCTTCAATTGGACCAAGCTTAACCCTAAAGCTGTGCTCTGGTGTCATTGGGCCATTCTGATTGGCCGCCTCACACAATAGCTTTTTGATTACGCAATCTTTTCTAGAACTTTTCTGGGCCTTGATTGGTAATCAGCAATTTTCCACGTGTTATTTCTCTGTTCATACTGTACAACTGCTCACTGCTTATGTTCTGTAGTTCCAGCCATAGACTAAAGAATATGGATGTGTCACTTATTTTGAGGGTGTAGATTTGCCTTTGACGGAGCATCACCATCATTTCAGATTTTGGCAAAGCTCATTAAACATGTATAAACAATCCATATTTGGCATAAATGAGAGCAGGACTTTAATGGCCGCCTCACACCAGTCTGGCCAAAATGCATTAATATTCAATCCTTCAGAACATTTTTAATTAAATATAACTGTCAACCTCTATCTCCCATGTGCATACGGTGCCTAACTAACTACCAAGTTGGAGGCCATAGCATTTAAAAGCTAGCCCTTCAGATTCACATGTGAGACAGTGGTTGGATATTAATGCTATCCTACCAAGAATAGTGGACAAAAGAAGGCATCTTCCTGAGAATAGCATTTTCTACTTGCACTGTTGTTTTTTGGCCTTCTGAATGAGTGTGTGATGAAGATATGTGGTTCTCCTTTGTGTTTTCTTGTTCCTGGTTGGTCTGAGCAGCAAGCCGTTATTCTCTATTAGAAAGTTTTTTGTGTCTGGAAGTTGTAGACCTTGCAGACAGAACACTAAGAACTAATGACTTAATTGATCCCTGTGTGACTGATCCCATTAGTGCAAGTCCTATCCTTATTCTGAGAAGGAGACGGCCATATGTTCATGATCAAAAGAGTCTTTGGAAATAAAAAATGTTTTCCTACTTATGCATTTCACATCAGTATGCATCAGAGAAACATTAGCTTATACCTTTCCATTCCTTGACAAGTCCAATTGCTTTCTTTCCATTTAAATATTATTAAAGCTCCATGGTACATGTTATATTCATACCCATATCTCTATTACAGATGTGATATGAAGAGTGCTTGTATTTGGGCCCATCAAAACAAGCCTATTGTCATCTCATACAATTAACCATAAATGGCCCTTAAAATGCCCCTTGCTCAGCTTTGTGCTTTTAATGTCTTCAAACTCATTCAGTTCTGCAGTGAAAATGGTAATATCACCCAGCATCAGGTCTTAAGTGCCCCAGCTCTGCCAACTGAGGCCGATCATCGGGGTTGAAAAATGAATTCCCTTAAAAGCATCTTTGGAGAGGCGATTAAAAAGAAAACCTGTTAGGAATGATTAGTTCAGTGTGCACAAGGTAAAATGGCCGTTCCACGGAGCGATAAATGGTGACATAAAAGTAAGGTCTACGACACACATTAACCCATCCCAATAACCCTTAAATATAATGGTTATTAAACATTCATTTTAGCATTGAAGCCGGTACTCCTTGAACATAACGGCACTCTTACAACAGGGGATTGAATAACAACGCTTACTCTCGGGATGCACAGATACTTTTTTATGAAGAAATAATTATAAATAATATCAAGAAGTTAGACTTATAATAATATTATAATATATTATAATTCAGATACTTTTTTTGTCCTCAATACTGTCACTTTAACACTCCTCAGTCACTGTAAGCGATATTTGTGATTGGTGTTTGTTTGTTGCCACTCCTGTGGTAACACACCAAACAAACAAACAAACAAACTCCTTAATTATACACCTGCGCTTAAGCACCCTGACAAAAAGTATGTGAAGCCATGTTTACAGTCTCCAGCTTTGGAAGAGCTGGGGACCATCCTCCTGTTTTCCTATTGTGCCGTCTGCTGTGTGCGCAACAGACCTGCCTGCCTGATGACTCATCTCCTGGCTTCTGAACACACGAGTGTTGATGGGAGGCTGCACATATGTTAGTACTCTAATATATATATTATTATTACAATAGCAAAGTAACCCTCGTGGGGATGGTGCTTGGGTGTGCGTGCACGCGCACGCACACGCACACACCACTAATGGGTCACTTACAGAGCGGAGATGTCCAGGGTTTTGAGTCAGCCATCTGGATTGGCTAATGAGCGTGAGCCAGAAGTAGGCCTAATGAGTGAAACCCTGCCAGCGCAACGCTCGCTGAAGGACAGGATTGTAGTTTGTCAACCTGGATGTCCCACCC